>PVKA01004948.1:49309-94650 GCA_004027165.1 Ctenomys sociabilis | reverse complement strand
TAAGAAATTAGCAGTATATCTTACAAGTTTTTTTTTTTTTTTTCTGGCAGAACCAGGGATTGAACTCAGGCCCTTGCGCTTCCCAGGCAAGTGCCCATTCTACTGAGCTATCTCTCCAGTGCCATATCTTATAAGTTTTTATATATGGATTTTTTATTATAGTACTTTCAAAAGTCAAAACCTTTTAATAGAATACAAAACCTTTTAAATAGAATACAAAAATAATAGATTCAAATAGACACATTTGCAAACATCACATTTTTGTCTTCATTAGGTATCTACTGTGAAACCCTTGATACAACATGCACAATGCCCTAGGTTAGATCCTACTACCATCTAAAAAAAATGTGACCAATAAGGGATCACACATAAATTAAAGCATTGTTGGCTGGGCATGATGGTACACATCTATAGTCCCAGCACTCAGGAGGCTAAGGCAGGAGGACTGCCAAGAGTAGAGGGCAGTCTGGGCTAATATCTAACTGAGTTAAACAGCAAGATGCGGTCTCAAAAAAAATTTTAATATTTAGTCAAAAGCTGTTTAAAACTAAATCATATTAACCTTTTCTGGTCATGCACAAGCAATTAGGAATTGAATAACTACACAACAATATAGTATTATGAATTGCACATAGCACATGAATAATTTAACATTTGATAGCATTTAGTGTACATTAAGGAGTATTAGGTGGCTTCCCATTTATGGCTAAGTTAGTAATTAATAAGTAACTAATCTCTGAATAAGGCCTTTGCTGGATATAATAGGGTCTTAAGAAATATAAATATCTCGTAATGCTTATATTTATGTGGAAGAAAGAGGAAGCATATGAACAAATATAGCATAACTGGCCTTAAAATGGAATTAGTAGGTTACAGAAATTCCCTACTGCAGTTTTTAGTGAAGCTTTTCAAAAGATGTCTTACTACAGAGCTTCTCCTTTAGAGGATGTATTTCACATGGGCAAATGGAAGGCATTTCTGAGAAAGAATAACATAAGCTAAATTGCTCAACTGAATTTATGAAAACACTATTTCCAAAATAAGTCATGTAATAGATTTTCTGACATAAAGGGTTCTGTGGTTAAATGAGACTTAGAAAGCTGTGTGAGAAAGACAGGTTTCTCCAGAAAAGGCCATTTTGGACCCTTTAATATGTTAATTATTATAGTGACTCTCCATGAAGGAATTTTATGTGTACTCTATTTAGTGAACTATAGAATGCTTTCCTTATGACACTATGTTAGCATCTCTGTAACACGGTTATTACAGTGATGTCTGTAAAAATGCTGGCACAAGGAAAAGTACAGAGGCAGTAACTTGCAAATAGAAGAGCAGGAAAAGTGACTTGGCTCAGGTGATGCTGCAGTCAGGAGAGGTGAGAACTTCATCTGCAAAAGGGGATATGGAAACCCATGATAGGTCTTAAAATTCCAAGTAAGGAGATTTCATTTAATCCCTACTAAAGCATCAGCCATTGAACATATTAAAGCCAAGAGTGATAATACTCAGTGTAGTGTTTTAGGAAGATTAATTTACCACTGGCATAAAGAATGAATTTGACAAGGAAGAAAACACAGGCCAGACAAAACAATTGTAATAATCCAGGTAAGATGAAATGAGAGTGAACCAGAGGGCTTCTGGGTTTAGATGCAGGGGTGGAGGTGAGGGTGCATAAAATAATGACTGGCTTAATTCAGAATGGGGAGGGAAGCAAAAAAGTGAAAGAAACTCAAATTAAAAAAAAAACTAAGGGCCAGCCAAATAGCTCAGCAGATTAAAGTTCCTGCAAGTAGACTCCTCTGGGTTTCACCTCTGGGGCTGCCCTACAGGCCATGCCCCTGGGGCACAGTGAGATGGCAATTGAGACTGGGTGCTGCACCCTATAATTCAGATCCTAAACAGATGGATCACAAGGAGGCTGGTCTAGTACTGAGACCCTGAACACCCTGTATAGAATTCCCATAAATACAAAAGAATAATAAAAAGAATAATAATAATATAAAAATAAAAACAAAAACTAAAAATGGTGGAGAGTTCAAATAAATAAAAATAGAGACAAAGCTGGCTTGAGGAAAGGCCAGAGATCGGGAATAATGGGAGTAAGAAAAGCACTAGACAGCAAGTAGTTAAGTGAAAAGGCCATGGCTTCAATCTCTAATGCCATGGCTTCACTCTCCAATATCTGTCCATTCATTCATAAATAAAAACAAACAGTAGAGGGACGAAGACCAAAGAATGCCACCAGTTAAGGCGTAAGACAATAAAATGAAATTTTCACATCTAGAAGGTAAAGAGAAAAGAGATTTAGTAAAAAATAAATTGTCTCATAGATAAGTAATATAGATAAAGAGAAGGTCAGCACATTCAATTCTTAGCTATCTGGTTACTTTTGAGGTAATTTTATAATAAACATGGGAGTAAACCCAGTAAATTTAAAATTACCTATAGAGCATTCACTATGTAAAGATATCTTCAAATTCTTAGTATTCATTTACAGCTTAAAATATGTTAATGACAAAATATGAGAGTACTTAGTGAATTCTAAAGTTTAGATGCCCAATTAAGATTTTTACATGCATATAGGAGCTTTTTCATCCAAGGGAATGGAAGTAGAAATGTAATGTGCATAGGCTTGAAGATGATGGTGTTCTATACTGAAAGAGAATTCAAAGAGCTTTTTGGATAATAAAAATTAATGAGCATTTTCATATTCTTTTTGAAAAAAATACTATGCATGTGATTTTTCAAATCATTATGGAAATTTCATCTGAAAAAGTTTTGCCATTGTAGTATATTCCACTAAAATATTCAGAGAAGCTTAAGCAATGGATGCCTTATTCTTTCAAACATTAAAAAGATTTACAGTCTTAGAAAATCAAATCTGTAGTGTTATTCCAAATAAAATATGAAGCTGCCAAAAAAGTCTTCTTCCAGTTACATTTTTCCTTCTATCATACAAGATAATTTTCTTCCATCGAACTCACTGTGTCATGACATAAAGTCTATACCTTGTTTCATTACCTGGGTCCGAAGTTGCTGGATTTCTGTTTCAAGTTCTTTGATTTTTTCTTCTCTTTTTTGAAGCTCAGCTTGAGCTTCCTGCCGAGCTGTGAATTCTTCATCGAACTGCAATAATCACCATCATAAAAGTACAGTTAACAATATACTTTTGAGAAAGGTTTAAAGAACATTAGTAAATAACTGGTAAGTTTCACATAGTTGAATTCATCACTCAGAAAAAGTTACTGAATATTTTTTATGAGAAATAAGTGTCCATGTTGGCATAAGGCATTATTTCTGCTGGTAGTGACACTAATTTAGAAATACACACATGCCCTCCAAACCCAAGGTAAAGCCATTTTCATTTTTGAAAAGCAAATGCAAAAAAAGCCAAACTGAAATCTCTTTTCATGTGTAAAATATTATTTTACATTGATGAAAAATTGCTTTTAGAATTGAAATTTCATCCTATACTTTTCAGAATAATAATTAGAAAATGAAATCCAAAATTTCAACAAGCACTTTGATATCCTTAACTTTATTTAATTGTGCAAAGAAATTACACAATTAGAATGCTCAAAGGCATGTTCATGAATACAAATTAGAATATTTTTATTAAAATAACAATTGTCTAATATCCAAAAAGCTGAGTTCCACAAAAATCAGACAATAGATCAAAACATGCTATAGTAACAGTTTTTGATGGTTCATCAAAATACTTGTTTCATAATGTGTTGAGAGAGAAATGAGAGTTAAAAATATTATGTGCTAAGCCAAAGCGATCATCAGGATGGTGCATATTCATTCCCTGCATCCTGCTCCAGTCCTAAGTTCTAAGCAGGCACTAACCAGCCTGAAAATTTATAGTGGATATTGCTCACCTCCCATTAGAGGATCATTTTATTTGCTTTATTGTCAATATCACCTTAAGTCACAGTATAAATCTACACATTATTTCAATAATATTACTTGTGTTTTCAAAAGAGACATATCTTGCTGTCCAAAATTATCTTTATAGTTTGTGGAACAATGCAAATGCATGTCCATTTTAATAAATATTCATCATCATAGATTTGACATTTGGAAATTACACAGTACCATTCTGCTATAAATCTGAAGAAAGAGTGGCTGGGAAAAAGGATAATAATAGTATTTAGGTCAAACCTGATATATTAGTTAGAAATGCTTTTACCCATCTCTACTTGAGTCACTGTAAAATGTCCCATAGAAGTTGGTACAGATTGTCTCTAATATTTAAACTTTCCAAAGGCATCCCAGATACATGGGCAAAGGATCCACATATCTTTGAATAACCTTATTTTCCTAGCCCACTCACAAGGTGGAGGTACTCCAAATTTAGTTTACTCAGGTTCAGTACAATCTATGTTAAGATTTATCTGAAACTATGTTCTCATCTCCACCTCCCAAAATTGGCTTTTTTGTGTTTCCCAAAGTTGACATGTACAATTTCACTGTCCACCAGTTTTCCTCTACACAGGGCTTATTGGTACATTTGAAAGGGGACAAAAAATGTTTCTGCTTTTAATTTTAAATTATGTAAATCTATAAAAACAAACAGAAATCAGAGACATATGAAACACGTGAGCCCAGATCTTGCAAGTCCACTAATTTTATCTTGTCCTTTTAACAATGAAGAAAGGAAGATGCAAGGAACACAAGTGGTTTGCTTACAGTCATAGCTCATAGACCTTATAACTTCGGCCGCTTAAAATGACTTGCAAGATGATGGTACACAGAGACAACCATTAATTTATCTCCATGCATGTTTCCATTCTAAATTCTGGTAATGAGAGTAGAGAATTTCTAGGTTTTCAGAATTGCATTTTTCATACTGTATGCTTACAGAAAACTTTGCTGGGGGACCACATACTTGGGCCTCCCCTCCTGTTCCTCTTTCAAGACAGGATCTTTCTTTCCCTTAATAAATATATTCTGCACTTGAAAAAAAACTTTGCTAGATTAATAATCACAATTAGTTCAATTTTTGTGTCTAATTACAGTGCTAGCTGAAAATTAAGGAGATTTGAAGATTTTCAAAGGGAATTTAGGACTTGCTACTTAAAATATATCAGAAATATAAAGTTCTATTGATAAACATGTATTTTATTTTGCTAAAAGAAATGACAGTTTCACACAAACATTGTATGTCAAGCTCAGGCTCTTAAAATCTATTCTAGTAACTGAAAGATCAAAGACATTTCTTCAGTTGCCCTACAGTAACTATAATTTCCAGAGTGATGGAAAAAGTGATTATCTAATCTCCAAGATAAGTCATAACTTTAAAGAGAGAGCAATATGTAAGCACTTTATCTTGCTGGCACATAGCTGGAAAGTGGAGAGCTTTTAGAATTGTGCTTCAATCCTTTTCACTATATTCAACAGGAGAGAAATACTATACTAATGTTTAAGTGGATCTAAGGAAGGAAGTGAGTAAGAGAGGGAAGGCATGAGGGAGGGAAGGAGAGAAAGAAGGAAGGAGAGAAGGAATAAAAAGGAAGAGAGGGAGGGAGAGAAGGCAAGTGACTGTTTCCTAGAAGTTATTTATGTCTATGTTTTCATGGAACAAGAAAAAGACCATTATACCTAAATGAAATATTTGTAAATCTGGCCATCATACCTCAATAAAATAAATATTTGTAATCAAGGGCATTTCCCTGAGGTGTTAACACAGAACGAGAAAGAAATCTCAAGTTCTATAAAGTCTACATACATGATGTAGCACCACCAGTGAAAAGGTAATTATAAAACTGGAACTTAAGAAGTGGGGAAACACTGAGATCACTGCAACTAACACGTTTCATTGCTATCAGTGGTACTGAATTTAAATATCAGAGATTTAAGGATCAGCTAAATATTTCACATATCTCCCAGGAATTACCTATGTTAAGTGATAGCTATAGGAAGGTAATGAGAGAATTTATTTTGGTTGATTGCTTCTAAGTATATCTTTTCAACTCTGATACTATTGCATTCATCACATTAGTATAATGTGACTAATGATTTTCTTCCATAATAGATTAGAGACATGGTAGAGGAAGTAAAACCAACATTATGTTATTAGGAAATAAATCAATATTATGTTCTTTGGCTTCAACCTAGAAATATAAACACTATCATTCTAAAACAACAGTCATAGTTCTCATATAAAGAAACAAGATAGAATATGTGCGGTGATTAAGTTAGTAATTTAGCAATCATACCTAATTTTTATAAACCTTACCTTCTTTGAAAATTCCACTGCTTTCTGTTCACTTTCTTCAACCTTTGCCTTGTTCACACAAGAACCTAATAAGATTTACCAAAAATGATTAGAAATTATAGCATGAGATCTCTATCCAAAAGATAGCTACTGGTCTACAATTCCATGTAGACTGTCCTTTTCAAGGCAGTTGCCTTTTAAAATTGTTTTGTCTTTCAGAGACAGAGTCTCAATACACTGTTCAGGCTGGTCTTAAAATCACTTTGTAGGCCAGGCTGGTCTTACTCACAATGATCCTCCTTCAACCTCCTAAGTGCTGAGATTACAGACCTGGGGCATCAGGCCCAGCTGGCAGTTGCCATTAAAGAAAATTCATCTGTACTACGTATAAAACAAACAAATACATTTTCCTTCTATACTATTGTAGATAAATTGAGTGGAAGCATATATGCAGCACAAAATCAAGCATCTATAAATATATCTGGTTATTATTGTTTTAAAGAGACATACTTAAACTGTTATATTATCAACATCAAGAGAACTTTTGTAGCTTATTTTGAATAGAGAGGTAGCAAAGACTCCATATTAAAAATTATCAAGATTCAAAGTTATTGAAAATTTCAAAGATAGATTAACATTCATTAATTCAAGATTCCCAGTGAAAGATTTTACTTTTGATATGGGCCAAAATGTATCATGTAAAAAGAGAAACAAGACTTCACTAGTCTGATAATACACTTCATAATATAGTGAGTTTGGGTACAATGTAGCAACACTGTAATCTTAGGTATTCAGTGACTGAAGCAAGAGGAAGTTAACTTTTAGCTGCTGCTTAGGCATCTTAACAAGACAATCTCAAAATAAAACTTTCAAAAAACAATTCAGGAATGAATCTCAGTGGTAGATTGCTTATTTGACACACATAAGATTTTAGTTTCAATCCACAGCATTGCCAAATAAGAGAAAAAATAAATGTCATTCCTTATAAATCATGGAAGGACCTCGATTGTGCAATAATGTATTAAAGTCCATTCTGTATCTAGCCATTCTACATTTATTTACTTAAAAGAAATGAAAATGTATGTCTATACCAAGACTTGCATGTGAATGTTCAGAGCAGCTTCATTTGTAGTAGCTAAAAACTGGAAAGAACCCACATGCTTATCATCAAGTATATGTATGAACAAATGCTGGTATATTCATATGCAGAAATAACTACTCAACAACATAAAGGATTGCACTATCGACACACACATGAATCTCAAAATAACTATGCTTAATAAAAGGAGAGCACATGCTGTGTTTTCAACTATATGAAATTTTAGCAAATAAAATGTGTAAAAGAGAAAATATAAATAAAATATAAAACTAGTAAGAGATCAGTGGCTATCTCATGATATAGAGTAGTGGGAGCCATGGGTAGGGAAAACTAGAAGGAAAATGCAGAAGCTTTAAGAAATAATAATTATATTATTGTGAATGAAATGGATGATGGATATATATATATTTATATGAGAGAGAGAAGTCTCAAAATTATATACTTTTTTTGTGGAACCTGAGATTGACTTCAGGCCCTTGCACTTGCCAGGGAAGCACTTACTCCACTGGGCCATCTCCCAGGCCCGAAAATTATATATTTTAAATATGAATAGCCTTTATGTCATATTTACCTCAACCAAGTTTTTTTCCTTTCCTACATCCAACAAAAAATGTACTTGCCTGAAAAGGAACTCACCGTAACATAAACATACATGGTGGTGTGTCACTTACACTAAGTTTACTGTCTTCAGTAAACGCAGAGTATGTTTTAAAAAAAGAACACACTATAAAAAAAGTAAGGTATGTATCTTTAAATACCACAACAAATCTACTTAATCTTATGGAAAAATAATTAATATACACTTGGCAATCAACACCTGTTGTTTTCTTTCTTTAAAGCAAGTCATTTCATGCTTGAATTTTACCCTACTAGTTTCCACTAAGTACAGCAAATGTATATACTTCACATGAGAAGTTTCACTTCATCCTTTGGATGAGCCTGTCCTGGAAAGTATTACTAACTACAATCATATGCTGACAAAAAATCATTTCTTAGCAATTTAAGGAGGCAAATCAGATAATCTCAATTATTCTTCCTAGATCTATCACTGGGGAAAACACAAATTTATGTACTTGTTAGACTCTAAAAGCCTTAAGTTGCTGAAATAAACCTATATTTCTTTCACAAAATTTGAGTAATAATAACATAGCTATAACACTAATGAGGCCCTACTGTATTCATGAGTTTTACAATACTTCTATGGTACCAGTATAAATTGTAGTTAAAGATTTCTGATCCATGCTTCTAAACCACAAAGGATTCACTTACAAGAATACAATGGCTTTTGGGGGGATACTGAGTTTAAACTTAGATCAGAAGTGTTAAAACTTGTTAATATGTCCAATCACACAGGCACAACTTTCATAATAATTATAATTAATAATTATACCAATTAGGTACCTTGAGACATAATAGCTTTCTAGATAGTAAAAAAAGAAGTTCAAAGTGTTTACTTACAGAAGTATAATGCAAAAAATATAGTAAGGGTTACATTACATACCTATCAGATGCGTGAAATCAATGTCTAATCTTTGCCTATACTTGAAGTCTGGGTCCATACCACTGCAGTGAAGCACTATCTGTGAAACACATTCTTCAATTATCTTGTAATACTGTGGCCTGTAAAAGAGAGAAAGTACTTAGGCACACTTTTTCTACCTGGAAAAATAAATTTTCTTAAGAAGAAGAGATACAATTATGCTAAAAAAATATTTTTCTATTGCTACTAAAGAAAAATTCCCTCCCACCATTACACTCACTTAGGAAAATATGCCTAAACTTAAGTATCATCTGGATGTTATAGTGCAAAACACACTGTGATATAATCAACTGCAAATGTTTAGTGACTTAATACTCTTTTTTCAGGGATCTGTGCCTATGTTCAAAGATACTTACAAATGTTTTCTATTTACTTAAGCAATTCTTTAAAGCTACTGAAATTAAATGACTCCTTAATGCCACATCTTTGGAAACAGAAATGCTTCTGAACTTCCACAAATTCTCAATTTCCATAATGGCTGTGTGTCTTGACATTAGATGTTTAAGACATATCTTGAATTTATTATCATACTTGTAATATGATAATATTATAATTACCAAGATAGCTATAGTAGCTAACAAAACTGTACAAACCCAACTTGAAGATTATTCCAAATATTTAACTTATTTTAGAAGATCCACCTTTATAAAAGCATATACACTCAATATGCATGGCTATAAATTCAATTTTTGTAAGGTATGAACGGTTTTAATTATATCCTAAATCCATCATCTATCAAGGTTGTTTTTGGACTTAAAAATGACCATTCGCATACTGCAAAATTTTAAAAAGAGATTTTTCACATTAAAATGAGAGGGATATTTAGTATTTGTCTTATGTTAATCAATTCAGCAGAGAAAAGTTCAGTAAGCAGTACTCAAATATATTATGAAAACATCCCCAAATAAAATTTTCAAAGCCACTAGTTTCAAGTTTGCAAATCCAGCCCAACATATTGTATTTGCTCTTCTATGTCTTTATAGTCATGGGGATACTGTAAAGTTTAGAATAAAAAGCAATGTACATTATACATATAGGGCTTTTTCAACTCACCCTCAGGTCTCAGGTAAAGAATAGATCATAATCTCAATAGAGTCAACAAATGTGAGTAAATAAGATAAATGCAATTTTTCCCTTAAGGTCAAGGTAATAATGCATAAGTGAAATAAAAATGGCTGTCATACTTCTATTGTACATGAATAATCTTGGGATGAAAATGATGCCAGATGCAGGTAATTTCTCATTTAGTAATGCTTTCTTAGAATGGACAGCTACAAGCACATGGACTCCCAGGTAACTGAGCATGTCTAGGCTTATTGCTCTATTAATCATCACATTTTACTTCAGAGACAATAATCATTATAATGAAATATCATCTCATCTGCTCTAAAACAGTATGGTATTTATTATTTTCAAAATTCTTCTCTTTATGTAACATCATGATGCACATTAAGTTATTGTAGTGGCCTGAACTATAGTGATTCTCTATGTGCTCAAAAACTATCATTTTTGGAAGAGGTAGACCTTAATCCTGCTAGCCTTCCTTTTTCATTTAATTATAGTGGTTTTGAGAAATGAGAGAACATAGGTTGGCAGAATTTCACATAAATTAGATTTTGGCAAATATCTAATAGCTTCTGGAACCTTAAATGTAACACTACAGTAACCAGCCTAATCATAGTTTCAGGTTTTCTAGAACACAATTTATAACTTTCCTCATTTTAGATATATTCCACATTACTGCATTTTGACAATTAATTTAATTATTACCATGCTAATTTATTTTTGTCCAAAGAATTATATTACTGGACCCTAAAGTGAAATATCTGTTTTATTTTCTTCAGCTGTTATGATATTAGATTAAAATATAAAACAGAAATAATAGTGAAAACTTAATTATTAAAATGTGCAAGCTAAAAAATATTTTAGAAGCTTTAGTGTTTTTTCAGTTACCATTGTCTACCCAAGAAATTCATCAGTTACTAATATTCTTAGCATTCATTATTATTAAAAATTCTGTTACTGAAATACTTCAGTTTTAAAGTAGGTATCAGTTCTTGTTAAAATAAAATTAAATAAATGCCATTTTTAAAAGTGGTGGTACATGCTTGTAATTGAAGCTGGGAGACTGTCATGAGTTTGATGCCAGCCTGAATTGCAAGGTGAGTTCAAGGCCAGTCTTAACTGTATAGTTAGACATTGACCCAAAAAGACGAAAAAGAATGCGGGTGCTTTTAGTTTCAAACTTCTATATTCCATGTATGTATATGTGAATATATAACAGAGGTCTCACTATATTGTTAATTTTGCCTTAATATCCAACTAAAATTATAAACACAGTACTGTTGGAACTATGTCTTACCTGATATAATAGTCATTTCTGATGAGCAAAAAATGTTGTAGAATGGATAATAAATAAGATTCAGCAGCAGTGTCTTTCAACATATTATACAGAAGATGATACACTTCATTCATATCAGTAAAAAGTAAGTAAAGGAAAAAAATCAAAGGTTGTTAATGAAAGTTGACTTCATAACAAAAGAAATTTAAATTTTAAAATGCAGGTTTATAATTCTGCTCCTACTACAGTTACTAAAACTTTCAACCATATAATCCACTATTTAAACTTTAGGTGGTTAAGAAATATATTGAATTTACTATAGCACCTGTAACCGATATAGCAATAATCAATAACAAAACTACGAAGCTAACTTATACATTATTGTAAAGATTTATTTTAAGTTTCTTAAAAAGATACATTTTACGAAAGCATATAGTTAATATGCATGGTTATATACTCAATTTGTGTAAGGTATTAAAAGATTTAAATTATGTCTTAAGACTGTAATATACTTTTACATACAGAAAATGATTCTATTTTATCACTTTTATCTTTTAACTAGAATATGGAACAAAGGAGCATTTCCAGGACAATTTGACTATTAAAATCTTAAAAGATCAGTCACTCATTAAAATAAAGTACAGCTTAAAGCTAGCATCACCTAATCAGCAATATTTTGACTGCAATGGTTTTGTCTTGTTTTCCCTATGTTTTTCTTTTTTTAGTTTATTGGTACAGTTTAGGTGTACATAATGACTACATGCATTAAAGATAATTTGTATCTCTGCATTATATAACTTACTTCCTTTATTTTCCCCATTTGAATGCCTTCTTTTTAAGCCCACTTCCCCTCACTGTTCACAAATTCAGTTTTCCTTTTCTCATTCTTCTCTCATTTATTCTTTTCCTTCCTATTTTTTGATAGGAAAAATATACTATACTCATTCCTATGTGTAAGCCACTACTACCTTATTTGTACTGGCATATAAACTAGAAGGGAAAAAGCATGCTATGAACTACTAAAAGATCACAAAATGTTTTATTTTTCATCCAGATGAAATACCAAATACAAAATTACTGCTGGTATCCATCTGCATTTCTTTGAAAAAACGATGACTTGTAAAGACAACAATGGTTGAAACATTTTTCTGAGAATACAAAAACTGTAGTAGAACTAAAGATACTTTTAGTAAATTAGAAAACAGCACTGTTATGACAAAAGTGAGGACCTAGAAAATCGATACAGAATAAAAGTAAAGGATGAGTTGTAATCCAACATCCTAAAAATAACTTGAAATGTCAATATTTTCTCCGAAGTAGAATTAAGTATAAGATGGATTACTTCTTGGATGCCATGTATGAATGTTGTGGTGAAGTATCAGAAGGTTCCTTAAATGGCTATAGAGTGAGTCCAAAGAAATAGCTTTATAGTACAACTTGACTAGAAGAGAAATCTATGTATAGGAAAGTAGTTATTAATTGATAGAAAAGGCACATAACATAAGGACCACTATAACATAGTGACTACTGCAAACTGGTCACTAAATTCAAATAAAAAAGTGTTCCTTATAATAACAATGCTGTTCGTGGCACACCGACATTTATGCAGTACCTGCCTATATGTATGGCTTCAAATAGGAATACTGGAGAAGAAAAGAAGAAATATAACATTTCTGCCCTCAATCTAACAGGGGCAGAAAAGTGTACACAAATAATACAGAGCAAACAAGCATCCACGACACTTTCAAGGAGGGGAATAGTATTCTAGCTTTTTTTCACAGGGATAGGTGATGGACGGAAGAACATACTATAAAAAAAAAAAAAAAGCCTAACTCTGATGTTACTTTGGTTTGGAAGTGTCTCCCAACATCTCAGAATCTGTAAGAAATTTAATAGATGTGAAGAAAATGGCTAGTAGCACTAGCACCACCATCTCTCAGATGTAATTTCACTTCACATATCATCAGTACTACTAGATTATGTGGTAGTTGTATTTGACTCTGATAACTTCATGACACAACCTTGTTATATATCGTCAACTAATTATTTTATCTAAACAGTTTTTCAATAGTTAAAAGGCAAAACTTCCTTGATAGGGAATAATATTTATTTCAATTGAATGTTGTCGCTAAACAATAACACTTAATAAACTGACTGAAAATACATATTAATAATACTCACATGTGAACTCAGGGAACTTTTCACCATTTTTATATGCTACATATACTTGTGCTGGGCTCTTATCTAAGGCTACAGAGCAGAGTGTATCTATTATACAGGAAGCCATTTTGCAGATTTTAATAGTCTGTATAATTCATCAATACAGTGTGACAACTCCTCATTATGAATCTAAAGATGAGCATCATATTGACATTCTAATGTAAACAAATGCATATTAATTGGGCTGGTAGACAAAAACTCTAATAATGGGTTTAAAAATCAACCCCAAATTCCCTTTTCATATCTTTGTAGTTTGTCAAAGGATATTCCATTTCTGCTCGAATGTCATTCAGACGATGAGACAATTCATTTAGGTCATCTTCTTTGTTCTCATCAAATACTTTCAATTGAATATCAAGCTCATCATTCTCTTTCTCTTTTAGGTCCTAATACATAAACATAAAAATTTAGCAGATAAAGAAACATTTGACAATAGAATATTTCAATAATAATGAGCAGAAAATAATTCTTCATTTATACACATGGAAGCAATTTCAAATACTGACCCAGGCAACTGTTTTCCTGAAAACAGAAAGTATAACAAAATTTTCTATTTCTAAATAAAAGAAGCTTATTGCATTTTGGTGCAAAGTCTCACATCCTGTTTATTCAGTTTTAAAAATTAGCAACCACTTCTGCAAAAATAAAAAAAAAAACACTAATTGCTAACAAGCCAAATTAAATGCTGTAGGCTTGAACAAACATACTAATCAACGACTGAAAAAGAATGCATGCAGTTAGAACATTCCATATGCCTCTGGCAAAAACATAAACATAGACCAATTGTATTACCAAAGAACGGATGCAAAGATATATTCAAGCACAACATTCCCAAGTATGGCATGGAAAACTTTTAGAAATTAAGCTATTTTAACTAATAGTTTGCTATTTTACAGCACAAAGGTGTTAGGATTTTTTTTTTTTTAAATCAAGCTTTATATCAAGCTTCCTCCCCTACCTTTTGTTTGGCCTTAGCCTAATTATAAAATACCAACTTGGGCACTGAAGACTTGTTTTTTGTAATACATCATAAGCACATGCATTACAAAGCTCTGATGATTTTCAAAATAACAGTATAAAAAACTTGGGAAGCATGCCACACTAGAGATTGTTGGGCTTAATATATATCACCTGGAATATCTTTAATATATGTCCTTTAAGAAGCAGCTTTCAAAACCCAAATCGATAATCACAGCTGTGGATGCTCAAGGGTGATACCAAAAGTGGGACTAAATGGCTCTGAGGTGAAATTGCACTCTAAAAGGAAATGCAAGCATGGTGTACTTCAAATTAGGTAAACAAAAAAAAAAATGGGATCCAAATGTTTATATTTTTATTCATATGAATGACAAATGGAGCCATAATGTCTATTACTGAAGCTAAACAAAAATTTAGACTTTTACATGTTATTTTTTTCCTAACATTTAAATACATAATAATTAACTGAAATTGTATCTATAGAACACACAGAAAATATTTCTTAAAAAGTTTCTGCACAGTGTGTCCAGTTTCATCTTTTATAAGAATTTGCATTGGGTCTAGTTTTTGAGTTTTAAGAGGAATGAAGAAATTTATCTGAATGTTAAATTACCAAACATTTGCACAGCTTATTATCACTGGATTTCTAAATTATATTCAGAAAATCACAGAAGCCAGCCTTATTCATATGCTGGTCATTACAGAATCATTTTACACATTTTATTCACATAATTTAAAATACATTCTTTTCCTTATTCTTACAGCACAGCACATTCTGTTAGATATCCATCATGAAACTTGAATACATGCCAAGGTTTAATGTAAATGCTGCTACCTAATTAGCATTAATATTTTACAAAACATGGAAAATAGTCTATATGATTGAAATATTTTCAGTGAAAATAACTCTTTAAGTATGTAATTTATATAATATAAAGGAAAATGATAAACATGTACAAGTGTAAGATATTGTAAATATTATCAGTGATGCTCTAGACTATTGAAATGAATATATGAACATATATATTTATATTAATATTTATAAAATTTTTTCTCAGGCAATTGTCAAACCCTGAAGGACATATCCATAAAATCTTGATTAAAAAATTATATCAACTAAAAATTTTGCATAGCACTAATAATGACAGGTATCCTAATTGGAAATATATCATAATAGTATAATATGAAATGGATATTTCAAAATTAATTATACTGTCAATATCATGTGTAAATATTTTGAGAACAATTGCATAGTTATGATACACTGTTTGCCAAGTAGTTTAAATATAAAATAAGTTTTTACAGTAGACTACATCTCAAAGAAAATCAAACTCCTCCGTCAGTAACTAGTGATTACTACCCATTAACAGGCAAGCTTTCAAATGAATTAAAGAGACTGACAGTCTTTTCAAAGAGATAAAGTATGATCATTGCATATGAGCACAATTTATTTCTATACTACTCCTTCATTTATCTGATTTATCTAATATTTAGTTATTTACCTAAAGAAAATGCACATAAAGAAGAAAAGTTACAGGTGAGCATCAAAATACAGCCTGTCAGGGACCTACAATCGAGACACCTAGAAAATAACAACCTGGAGAAAATAAAAAACAGTACCTGTACATTCCAGGAAGCAGGAGCGAGCAAAAAGGTAAAACTAGAAACTACAAAGAGAAGCTGGAGAAATGAAGCACAAGGCAGAGAAAAGAACAAAGCCATCATCTAGAAGTTCACTCTTGCTCCTAGGAAGGACAACCTGCTTCCACAGATAAAAGGTGAGCCCTCAGGGTCAGGAACTCCAAGGAGAAACAACAGCCATGAAAAATTCATGAAGAACACATGTAGTAAGACGTATTTCCTCATAAAAGGCCTTGTATAGGGCTAAGTTGCTAATGGAAGAGCACATTTTAGAAACACTTATTCAGACTCTAAGTTTCCAGTGTACTCAAATGAGCAACATAGCATGAGATCACTAAGCCTAGAAGATATTAATATATTCAAACCAAAGAACAAAATGTAAGAACAAGAATTTTCTTATTTGTTTGAAATGAAAAATGATGAGAAATGCCAGGCATGATAGAGGTCATGTACTATCCCAATACTCAGCAGGCTGAGGCACGAGGATCACCCACAGTTCAAAGCCAACCTGACATACATAGTGAGAACCTAATCTCAAAAAGCCACTTCTAAAACGGATGAGAAACAAAACAAATTAAACTGAGAATCACAGATTTCTTTACTAGCCATCCAGTGGTATAAGGAAGAAATAAAGCCAGTTGAAAGATGAGAAGAGTAATAGCAACAATTAAGGTAGAAAATATACCATACTAGTAAATGAGTGCAGAATGCTAAAGATCCCTTGCAGCCCTCAAGTATCTACACATTAGTTTCCTAGAAACAGAAACAGTGCAATAAGAAGTGTAGGAAATCAATGAAAAAGTAACTCGAAAGTGAACTAGACAAGAATGTCTCTAGCTTTCTTAGGCCAGAAGCAATGCAGAAAGAGTAATTAGTGATAAACATGAATAAATATACACTATAAATACTATAATCATGTATTTTACTATCTTCACTGCATATTCAACCTTTACATGTGTCATTAGCATGTTGCTGTGACAATATTTAAAATAATCAGTAATCACAAATTACACAAAATTTAATAAAATTGGCATGTGGTTAAAGTCACTGACTTTAAGGAGAGCAAAGTGTAATACTAAATTACATGTCATCTTGGTCTTCCAAATGTGTACTATTTCTAATGTCATATCAATTATTGCTGTATTTTTTGTTTTTCTCGTTTTTTTTTTTTTTTTTTTTTTTGCGGAACCAGGGATTGAACTCAGGCCCTTGCGCTTGCCAAGGAAGCGCTTATTCCACTGAGCCATCTCCCCGGCCTATTGCTGTATTTTTTTAAAAAGGTAACAAAGGAAAATGAGAGTCAAGAACAAAAATTTAAAATTTCTTGACAGCATGTGGTAATATTCAATTATATTTCCCACATTGCATAACTATATCTGTTAATCTGAGCAACAGATTTGATAATAAAAATAGATAACATATCAATCACTGTTAATCAGCTATTCTTGTTTGAAAATCTGTAATGTATTATTACATGTTATCCTGTTTCTGTCTTTGCTTTTGTTTTTCTTGCTCTTCAAGATAAAATAAAATTATAATCAAAATGTCACTGTGATCAAGGCAGCCAAGCCATTTGTTTTTAAAATCAAGAATTAAAGAATCACTCAAGATGATTTTGAAATACAAATTTCTGAAACCAGGTAGATAAAATCATATAACTTAGAATCAGTTTTACAGTGTAGTTAATTAAACTTTACAGATGCACATTATATACTTACTAGTTCCTTACCAGCTAACTTTCCCATTTTTATTCCTCAGTTATCAAGTAAATTTGTGTCTCCTGCACCAGGAAGATGGATTAGCAATCTAAAGCGCCTGCCTAGGCAAGATCAGGCAAGGTGCAGGGACCACGTTTCCATCCTCAGCACCACATGCTGAACCATCCCAGAGCCAGCCCCTCATAAAAGAAAAAATAAATTGTGCTTCCTTTTAACAATATCTGTATCTTTAAAAAGTCATTCTTCAGTTAATATACTTAATAAAATATAGAGCCACAAAATATGTATATTATTAGAAAGTGGTCATTTATCTTAGATACAGATAACAATTTTTCCAAAAATATTCTCTATTATAACAAATATTCATATTTAATTTACGAAATAAAGATTTTACTTTAGAAACATAACCTTTTGTGTTCCCAACAGTCAAAATTCAAATAAGCTGTGCATCGTCTTAAAGAATCCAAAACCTCAAAATGCATTATACATCAATAGCTGTACTTTAAATCCTGAATCATCTCACATATAATGAAACTGACATTACTGCAATATATGAAATCTTACAAAGTTATTAATTCTTCACAAAAAAATTGCCAAGATATATGTATTTATTTTGGTTGAAGACATACTTTTTTGCAAAGAGAACAAAAAGTTTTGGCTTATTAACATAATACACGTGTACAAACAACTTACTGGTAACATTTCTTTTAGTCCAGAACGAAGAAATTCATTCCTCAAATGTATTCGAAAATCAAGTTCATACGGAGAAGTGACAAGAGCATTTATAAACTGCATGCAGGCCACCTACAATAAGAAAGAAAATTGTGTTTAAGAAAAAAACTGAAATAAATTAAGGAATATTTTTAATATACTCCAAAAATGCATTCACTAATGGCATTGATACAGATATTACCCAATAAAATAAGAAATGCAAGTAATGTCTACATGTACAATGATGATCATCTTTAGATAATAAACAGCAAAATTAAAAGTAGGTTCTGGTGACCAAACTAATTCCAACAAATTGGTGATGGATAGTCAAGTGTGAACACTTTGCTGAACAGTATATAAAAATGTAAACTCCCACTGAGAAACTCAAAGCTCAGAAAGGATGTATCTAGAGCCTTTGAAATGACTATGAAATGTTATCTTTCATATACAGCTGTCCTCAGAGTACCATTGGCCGTAATTCTGCATGGTTATATATAAATTTCTAAAATAAATCAAATAAAGTTATATAGTAATCTAATATTTAACAAGGAACAGGGCTAACTTGGAGAAATCATTACACTGATATATACTCTTTCAGTCTACTTATTGCAATGAATTTGGACAAAATAGAGTATAAAATACATAATTTAATTAACTTGGTAGGTGTGAAAAATTAATGCAAGTAAATGAATACTAACTAGAAGCCACTGTGACACCAATACTAATACGCACTGCACAATAAAATATGTATGAGGGCTTGTTTTCCAATGACATGTTTCATTAATTATGATATTGGATAATAAGTTGTGCTTTTCTTACATTCTGAGTTTAAATTTTTCTGAGAAAGTAAGACTTACTTTTTGAAAATTGTATGCTAGAAGGGAATCAACAAAAGATTGATTTATTTATCATCCAAAGAAAGTGTAAGACAACTCAATTTTAAGACAACTGGCAAATAGTTTAATTGAAGAGCTGTAATTTTAAATTGATTCTTTTCATGTAATGAGTAGTAGTCTTCAAAGAGGTGAAAGTAAGGGAATTTATAGAAAATATCAGATTTAGTAAAAAGTTAAGTACCTATAGAAGGAATGTAAGTAAATGAAGCATACAGGAAAAAAATACAAATACAAACTATTTCATAAGTATTTTGACTTCTTTAGCACTGTCTGTTTGTCTGTTTGTGGCATAGTCTCACTATGTAATTCAGGCCAGCCTTAAATTCACTATGTGGCCTAGTCTGGCCTTGAAATTGTGATGGTCCTCTTACCTCAGCTTTCCAAGCCTAGAAAAACAGACCTTGACCACGATAACCAGATCTCCAGAACTATCATTATGTTAAACTTTTTTTTCCCCCAAGGTAGAAAGAAGATATAAAAAGATATATTGCTTTCATTTTGGTCTCTGTATCTTATACAGATAAACTGCTCTGGAGGAGATCATGTGTTTTTCATTCAGTTTCAAATTTCAAAAGCTGCATCTTGTAAAACAGGAAATTTGGTTTGTTTATAACATTGTAAGGTATCTACATGACAACTGAACAAGGTAGTTCAATTTCTACAAAATTTCGGATATTATAATGAAAACACTTAAGACACCTGGCTACAGATTTGGGCTACACTTGGCATTAGATTAACAGACATTCAAAGAAATTTATGATACTCATTAACTTAATTGCATTTCCATATGTACAATAAGAATTTGTGCAAATTTTGTCAATATTCATGTAAGTCTGCATACTGTGTACAGTGCTATATTATAGTATTTGGTTGAGTATTATTGTGTTGCAACTATGACATGACTGAAGAAATCAAAGAACATGACCAATCCAAAATTAATAGAAAGAAAAGTTGCCTTCTGTTAGGGTTCTTTTTGCCAGAAGAAATTCTACCTTAATGGCTTGTATTAATAGCCTACAAGTAAAGAGAACATTCCAACAGAGACAAGTTAATTGATCTTATAACTGTACCTTTAAACATGTGAAAGTATTTAGCACATGACAATGAAAATAGTAAAACTCAAAATTAATAAACATATTAACATAAAAATTAATTTACATTTAATAAAATGAATGTTGTATTTTTCCATTATATGAAGTGTATAAATACATACTGGAATATCAAAACAGAGCTTGTATCTATTTTTTTTTTGTTTTGTTTTTCGAATTTTTCAATCTATTACTCATAGTATAAAACACTTACAAGACACACTAAAGTCAGTTATTTAAACAAGTAAAGGCAAAGGTTTGGGCTGGGGACATAGCTCGGCAGTATAAGCACCTGCTTTGCAAGCATAATGTCTTGAGTTCTATCCCCAGCCTAAAAAAAAAAAAAGAGAGAGAGAGAAAGGGCAAAGGTTTATCAACGTACCCTTTAATGTTTCCCAAATTCTAATAAAAATGTAATTAATTACATATAACATAAGTTAAACAACATTAACCTTAAAGTAGAAATCACTTATTGCATTGTGTTAAAATTCAGTGCAAAGAGAAGCACTTGAAAGAATCAACAACTGGGATCAACTCTTCTTAAGGAGCTTCTGTATGTCAAAAGAAATTGTCAACAGAGTGAAAAGACAACTCACAAATTTTGAAAAAATCCTTATTAATAAGCAATCAGACAGAGGTCTGCTGTCTAGAATATATAAAGAACTAAGATATAACAGGGCCCTCAGATTTTAAAAATCAATTCACAAATGGGCATCTGAGATGAATACACACTTCTCAGAGGAAGAAATTAAAGAAGTGAATAAATATATGAAAAAATGTTCCACATCACTAGTCATCTGTGAAATGCAAATAAAAACAACACTGAGATACCATCTCATTCCAGAAAGAATGGCTATCATAAAGAAATCAACCACCAACAAATGTTGGAGAGGTTGTGGGGATAAGGGAACACTTCTCCACTGCTGCTGGGAATGTATACTGGTACAATCATTGTGGAGGTCAGTGTGGAGACTCCTCAAAAGAGTAGGACTGGAAATCCCACTGAAGCTACCTACCCCCTACTGGGAATTTTCCCAGAGGAACTGAAAACATTGTATCATAGTGGCATATGTGTACCTATGTTTATAACAGCACAATGTGTGATAGCAAAATCTTAGAAACAACCAAGATGTCCATCACATGAGGAATGGTTGAAAAAGATGTGGTATTTCTATATAATGGAGTATTACTCAGCTATTAAGAATGATAAGCTTGAAGCATTTATACTGAAGTGGATGCCACTTGAACATATACTCATAAGGGAAATAAACCAGACACACATGTGTAAATATCATATAGTCTCCCTAGTACAAGAAGCAAAAAGCAGAAATACAAATGGAAACGTTCAACAACAACTAAAAACAATTGAGTCAGATAACGCAAAGTGAATGGCATATGCTGCAGGATACTAATCAGCTTTTCTTCTGGATGGTTAACAACCTAAGATCACAAGTCAGAGTTGCAGAAATGGAAGAGCCACAAGGCCAGCCAACATTTTGGCCTTAGCCTTTCAAGGTCAGCGAACACTCAGGACATTGGAGAACCTGTACTGCAACATCAAGAAACTCAGTTGAGCTCCAAATTTTCTGAACAAGGAGATTATGAAGCCACAGAGGAAAGAGATCGAAGTTCTACAGTGTGCCTGGGGAGAGTCACATGGAGAGAAAACTTTCTCTCAGGCTCTCACAGGGAGCAAATTGGTCAAGCATTGGCTGCGACTCATCCACATGGATAACACAGACAAAGGATCTACAGAATAAGGTACAGGACTACAAGACAAACCCTGAGGGGACTTCACTGACCTCATCAGAAACAACAGCTACATCTTTTGGTATATAGGTCTTGCTCTGTCTAGGTCTAACCATGCAGCAGAAAAGTATAAAAATGAAGCATACACCGCGGGGTCATAATAATAAGTTGAGCTGTAAATGGCTATCGTCGACAACTTCAGATAACTATTGTTGTGGAATGCTGGACTGTGTTGGGTTGTGTTGTCGAGTTCAGGCATCTAAGTTAGTTGAATGACAATGGAGTGCCCATCTTTGACAGGTATAGACAAAGGAAGGGGTATACAAAGGGAGAATCATGATGTGTGTGTATGGACAGTACAGTTGGGATAGATAACGCCGTGCTTCTACATAATTCTATGAGAGGCAAGATTTGCACTAATGGTGGTTGGACAGGGTATTATGTCAGCTTCTAGTATTACAGACAACCACTAGGAAAATAAAAAGGTAGAAAGTATTAATTATTGAATCTTTGATGTAATTCAGGTGTAAAAATTAAGATACTCAAACAGCTACACTCTCCTAATTTACTGATAAAGAGACATACGGTATACTAATGTCTGTAAGTATAATATCATGTATGCACCTTCTATGATACCAAAACATGAAAACAGTTTGCAATGTATTAATTTATCAAATCCATCTTGTCAAGGTATCTTAAACCTGTCTCATTGATATTTGTACTTCAATAAATAAAAAATAAAAATTAAAAAAAAGAAAAAAAAATTCAGTGCAGAGACAATGAGAGCAGTAACACAAAGACTTCCATATCTAGAACCATGTTTCCTTCACTCTCTGTCTTTTAATTTCATTAATGCTCTTTCCTACTCAGTATCTATTTGCATACAAATACATGCACAAACTTGTGAATACATACATGCACACAATAGTGCCTCTCATCACAGCATAATGTAATAACAATTGAGTTAAGCATTCAACTATTCAGTTTCATTATTCATAATTCCCATGCTCAAAATCTAAATGGAGCTCACAGCTACCATATTGGACAGCACTGATATAGTACAATGCAGAAACTTTAGATTTAGTAGAATTGCACTGGAGACTAGAAGTACTTCCATCCTAATACTTAAAACTTAAGCGCCAAAGAAGAACAAAATTCATTCCTGAACAGTTCCTATGTATACTCGCTTAAAACTGTAATGATTGAGCATATCTCACTTGTTTGTATAAATTATTGAAATCCATTTTCACCCTGTAAGAATGGACTTAAAAGTATTGCTGGGCATGTGTGCTGAAAGCACATTCATTGATTGCTCAATTACTAGGAAATGGCACAATGAAAATGGTTGTGCTAGCAGAAAGTAAAAAAAAATTCAGATTCAGATATATAGTGTATCTGTTGTAATAAAAATGTCAAAACAAAAGCAAAGATGAATCTGCAACCCAAAGCAAAAATAATCCAACTCTAGAGATAGAAATTAAAAAGTCAGATATAGCTTATATCTGTTAATTTAAGCAACTACTTTGAAGATAACAATATACAACAAAACAATCATTGTTTATCTCCTATTATCTTATTTTAAAATTCTGTATTGTTTTCATTTTCCTTCTCTTTCTTTCTTTCTTTTTTGTGGAATCGGAGATTAAACTCAGGGCCTTGCTCTTGCCAGGAAAGCGCTTATTCTACTGAGCCATCTCCCTAGTCCCTCTTATCTTTATTTGGCCCTAGCCTTTATTTTTAAAAGAAAAAAGTAAAATATCATGGGATTTTAAAACTCCAGATAACATAAAAGACTTTGTTCTAATAAGTGCTTGTAAAGACAAATCAATGATTCCTAGAGTGATTAGGTGACTTGCCTAAGCTAAAAATAGCCCTAAGGATGAGACCACAACTCAGGCTTCATGACCTTTTAACCTTAGATTCTCACTACCTCTTAGATTTAGCATTGCTTAATGTAAATGTTCCTTACAGCAAAAAGAAAATAAAGGCCTTTAAATTTAATATCAAAAGTCCATTACCCTGATGTCCTCTATTGTTAATTGCTTAAAATGGCTTTAAATTTCAAAATGGTCTGTAATATACATGTCACATTTAATGCAAATTCTATGAAAATCAAAACTTTTAAAACCATAGGAATTCAGGGCCAGCCAGATAGCTCAGCAGACTAAAGCATCTACTTGGGCAAAGCACAGAGATCAGGGTTCAATCCCCTGCACCACATGCCATGCTGACCCTGCACCCAGGACGCAATGAGAAGGGAACTCAGACTGCGCATGTTCGCACACTTGTATTCCCAGTGGTTGGGAGGCTGAAAACAAAGAAGATCACTCTGAGTCTGATGTGTGTAGTGAGACCCTGTACTACATAAAAAGATGGTTTGAATTCATAGGAATTCAGTAAATTTTGTTCATTAGTTAGAGTTAGCCTATGAGCACCAATCTTATGTTTAATGAGTAAATATAATCACTATATGTATTTGCATTTATCAGAAAAATTCTATATATATATACAATTTACCTGCATTGATATACACAGGAAAATATTTTTAAATGTGTATCATCATAAAATTACTGTGGAAAACTAGAATCTGTTCCATTACTTTAAATCACAGGCTTGGAAACGACAAAAACACTTATCTGTTTGAGTACAATTCATAGAGATATGGAGTAAAACAGTTGCCAAATATGAGGCACTCTAAGACATATTATCCAGATTGCCATTAGCTGTTACACACTGTGCTTTTAAAATTTTATTGACACTGTCACACATTTGACCTTATTAAGTAGTCTGCTGACATTAACAAGGTCTTTCTTTATCATAGCCCAGCAGGAATTGAGAAAAAAAGATGGCTTAAATCAAAATAAATACCTACTAAGCAAGATAGAAGAGCACAAAGCAAGATAATAAAGTCAAAAAAAAGAGAAAGATTTCTAGCAAGTAGTCATGCATCAAGTTTGAAGGTAGAGGGACAAAGCAGTATATAGTGTTCAGGAAATAATCCACAGTTTGTTTAAATAAAGAATTACATATAGAGGCTGGGGAGATAGTTCAGTGGGCTAAGAACCTGCCTGGGCAAGCACAAGGACTCAGGTTTCATCTCTGGTAATGCATGCCATACTGGGTGTGCAGTCCTGGCCAACAAAGCCAGATGTGCTGGCACACTTCTGTGGTGACCGTGCTGGGGAAGCTAAGATAGAAGGATCACCATGAGTCTGAGCTGCATAATGAGACGCTGTACCAAAATAAATGAATAAAATAAAACATTTAAGTAGTTTTGAAAAAAATATATATAGAAGAGTTCTGAAATATAAGGTAAGAAAAAACATAAATGCCAAAACATAAAGTATTTTGTGGTGGCTAGGATTTGACTTCATTCTTCATAAAATGTGTAAAACTGTTCAAGGGTTCTTCAGCAATTATCTGAGAGAATGGAAGTTCAGAAGGATAACTTTGTGCATGATGATATAAAGGGAGTTAGAATGAAAAGTAAGATACATTAAAGAATCTGAGGAAATTATAAAATAGTGAGATGCCTGGCAAGCAAAAGGTCCTGAGTTCAATCCCCAGCACAACCAAAACACATATATGACCCAGAGAGAGAGAGAGAGAGAGAGAGAGAGAGAGAGAGAGAGACAGACAGACAGACAGACAGACAGACAGACAGACAGACAGACAGACAGACAGACAGAAAACTAAGGCCTGATTCTTTAAAATGTCAGGGCAAATGGAGATTATGGCAAGGATGGAAGCAGAACTAGTAGGAGAAGTTTACTGATGGACTGGAGAATGGTGGTGTTTTTAGGGTTAATTCAAAGATGACTACTAGGTTTGTAACATATAATTTAGACAATGCTAAGGTTAACTATGGTTAGGATTAGAGGAGGAAAGAGAACACATGGATGTTAAAAGAGTACACTGATAGCAAATTCACAAGTATGCTTACAGTTTCAGCACTCAGGAACTACTATGGAATGCATCAAGCTACTCAGAATTAGCTCATACATCTGAGAGATTCTCTATGTAAGCATTAGCATCTGGTATCAAATGTGATGCTTACATACAACTGATCAACTCATTTCAATTTAAAAAAAATACTAGAAACAGTTTAATTTGTTTTACTCACTTGGTGGCACCATCAATATGAGTAAATGAGCTATCCTACAACATACTGAACAATTTGGGAGCTATTGAGATGTGTAGGGTCCCTCACCCTGTCACCAAATGCAGTCAAATGTCATCTTTTGTTTACACTCATTTCATTATTTTATTGTTTTTATCTTCTGTTCCTTGTATCCAGTCTATCAGTTGTCCCTTCTTGGTAATCTCAGGATAACAATCTGGAACAAACCCTTTCTGAAGCTTCTCATGTGTACTTCTACTCTCTCTTTTTTCATTTATTTCACTTTAATAATTTTATTGAGCAACAAATAATGATGAGAGAGATTCAAAACTAATTAGTATGACAGTTTCAATAATAAATACATTGCATAGTATTGTATTAGTGGTTATTCATTGTACAAGATGCTGTCCATAAACAATCTTAATAGGGATAGTATGCCTAACTATAAGATGCCAAGTAACCAGATAGTATATCCAGGGTTTTCCTCTGTGCCTAACAAGAAATATGTTTCAGCAAGTTGTTGGTATTATCTTGCTCTATCTTCTTTGGTGAAATAACCGACAGACTATCGTGGCTATTATTTTCCCTCTCTGGGAAGCCCATTTTATAGCCCATTCTAGCATAGCATTGCTTCTCTATCAAAAAGATTATTTCTAGAAAATCTTATCCTTCAAAATCTACTTTAAGCATTTTCAATAACTGAAGCCTTCCCAGACACATGTAAAATGTACCCAAATTTGGCTTGTACTGTGTTCTCCTTAAACTTTTGTATTCTTGTGTTCTTCTGCAACTAAGAGGAAGGAAATGTAGGAGAGGTGAGAAATTTTACACTACACTGTGTACAATAAAAAATATGAGTATATTTATAAATCCACAGCATACTCAGGAAACACCATGTTTAGTTTGGTTAAAAAATAAAGTATATTTTGGAGAAAGTCTTAAAAGGCACAACACTAAATCGAAACCATATTTTTTTAAATTAATTGTTTTTTTCATTACTATATGTGTACAGTACATAATGCTGGTATGCGTACATGAAAATAATACATTTTAATTCTTCATCCACTTCCTCTTTCCTCCCTCCATCTCTTGGTTAATTTCATTTTTTATTGTTTATTTTTTATTTTTCTTTCGTTTTGTTTTGTTTTGTTTTTATTTTATTTTACTTTTCTATTTTATTGAACTACAAATGTCAATCAGACAGTTTCAAGACACCTTAAAAATACATATTCGATAAATTAATACATTGCAAACTGTTATCATAATGTTTTGGTACTGTACAAGGTATGTACATGATATTATATTTGCAGATATTATTTTAGCAGATATCTATTATCAGTGAATTAAGAGTGTAGCTGCTTACTGATCTTACTTTTTATAACTGAATTATATCAAAAATTCAATAATTATTTTCCTAGTGGATGACCATAGTACTAGAAGCCGACATAATATCCTGTCCAACCACCATTATTGCAGATCTTGCCTTTCATAGAATTATGTAGAAGCACAGCATTATCTATCCCAACTGTACTATCTATACACACACATCATGATTTTTCCTTTCTACACCCCTCCCTTTGTCTACACCTATCAAAGGTGTGCACTCCATTGACATTCAACTAACTTAGGTGCTGGAACTCGACACCACAATCCAACACAGTCCAGCATTGTACAACAATAGTGAGTTATTCAAAGAAATTGTCGACCATAGCCATTTACAGCTCAGCTTAATATTATGGGCTCACGATGTATACTTCATTTTGATACTTTTCTGCTGGATGGTTAAGACCTAGATAGATCAAGACCTATATACCAACACATGAACTTTATTTTTCCTACGTGGTCAGTGAAGTCCGCTCAGGGTTTATCTTGTAGTCCTGTACATTATTCTGTAGTTTCTTTGTGTCATCCATGTGGATGAGTCACGCCCAATGCTTGACCAGTTTACTCTCTGTGAGAGCTTGAGAAAAAGTTTTCTCTTCATGTGACTCTCCCCAGGCACACGATAGAACTTAAATCTCTTTCCTCTTTGGCTCCATAATTTCCTTGTTCAGAAAATTTGGAGTTCAACTGAGTTTCATGATGTTGCAGTACAGGTTCACCTATGTCCTGAGTCTTCGCTGACCTTGAAAGTCTAGGTCCAAAATGTTGGCTGGCCTTGTGGCTCTTCTATTTCTCCAACTCTGACTTGTGATCTTAGGTTGTTAACCATCCAGAAGAAAAGTTGATTAGTATCCTGCAGCATATGCCATTCACTTTGCGTTATCTGACTCAATTGATTATACTTGTTGTACGTTTCCTTTTGTATATCTGCTTTTCGCTTGTTATATTAGGGAGACTATACAATATTTACACATGTGTGTCTGGTTTATTTCACTTATGAGTATATGTTCAAGTGGCATCCACTTCAGTATAAATGCTTCGAACTTATCATTCTTAATAGCTGAGTAATACTCCATTATATAGAAATACCACATCTTTTTCAACCATTCCTCATGTGATGGACATCTTGGTTGTTTCCAAGATTCTTCTATCACCCATTGCGCTGCTATAAACATAGGTACACATATATCTCTATGATACAATGTATCCAGATCCTTTGGGAAAATTCCCAGTAGGGGATAGCCAGCTTGAATGAGATTTCTAGTCCTACTCTTTTGAGGAGTCTCCACACTGACCTCCACAATGGTTGTACCAGTCTACATTCCCACCAGCAGTGGAGAAGTGTTCCCTTTTCCCAACAACCTCTCCAACACTTGTTGTTGGTTATTTTCTTTATGATAGCCATTCTTTCTGGAGTGAGATGGTATCTCAGTGTTGTTTGTATTTGCATTTCACAGATGACTAGTGATGTGGAACATTTTTTCATATATTTATTCACTACTTCAATTTCGTCCTCTGAGTAGTGTGTATTCATCACAGATGCCCATTTCTGAACTGGGTTTTTTAATTTGAGGGCCGTGTTATATCTTAGTTCTTTATATATTCTAGACAGCAGACCTCTGTCTGATTACTTATTAATTAGGATTTTTTTCAAAATTTGTGGGTTGTCTTTTCACTCTGTTGACAATTTCTTTAGACATGAAGAAGCTCCTCAAGAAGAGATGACCCCAGTTATTGATTCTTTCAAGTGCTTCCCGTGCGAATATGTTTGTTCATGAACTCTTTACCTACCGCTATGTCTTCAAGAGTTCCTCCTACTTTCTCTTGCAGGAGATTGAGTGTTTCTGTTTCAATGTTAATATCTTTAATCCATTTGGACTTTAACTTAGTGCATGGTGATAGAGCTGGGTCAAGTTTTAGTTTTTGGCATGTAGAAAGCCATGTTTTCCAGCACCATTTGTTAAAGAGGCTATCTTTCTTCCAGTGAGCATGTATAGCCCCTTTGTTGAAGATAAGATGACTGAGTGTTTTCATAGATGCCTCTGCCTCTTCTAATCTATTTCACTGATCCTCAGGTGTTTTTGTTGCCAATACCATGTTGATTTTATCACAGTGGCTTTGTAGTATAATTTCAAATCAGGAATTGTGATGCCTCCTGCCTTGTCTTGATTGGCCAAGATTGCCTTTGCTATTCTAGGTCGTTTGTGGTTCCAAATAAATTTTAGGATTTCTCTATGTCTGGGAGGTATGTTGGTGGCAGTTTGATAGGGACTGCATTAAATCTGTACAGCAATTTGGGAGTATGGCTATCTTCACGATGTTGGTTCTTCCTATCCAGGAGCATGTTATATCTTTCCATTTTCTGAAATCCTCTATAACCTCTTTTCTTAGGGTGTTGTAATTTTCTGTGAAAAGATCTTTGACTTCCTTAGTTAAGTGAATCCCAAGGTATTTCATTTTCTGCGGTGCTGTTGTAAAAGGTATTGTTTCCCTTTCAGTGTGCTTGTCATCTGTGTAGAGGAATGCTATTGACTTTTGAGTATTGATTTTGTATCCTGCTATGCTACTGAATTTCCCTATGAGTTCTAGTAGTTTCTTGGTGGAATTTTTTGGGTCTTCCAAGTAAAGTATCATGTCGTCTGCAAAGAGTGATAATTTAACTTCTTCTTTACCTATTCTTATTCCCTATATTTCTTCCTCTTTTCTAATGGCTGTTCCTAATGATTCCAAAAGTATATTGAATAGGAGAAGTGTTAGAGGACCCCCTTGTCTTGTACCTGATCTAAGAGTAAAAGATTTCAGTTTTTCCCCATTTGCAATTATATTAGCTGTTTGGTTGTCATGATGGCTTTTATCCAACTGAGGTAGAGTCTGTATTCCAATTTTCTATATGGTTTTGAACATGAATGAGTGTTGTGGTTTGTCAGAAGCTTTTTCTACATCAATTGAGATGATCATGTGGTTTTTAGATTTCACTCTATTAATATACTCTATTACATTTATAGATTTTCAAATATTGAATCATCCTTGCATCCCTGGGTAAATCCTACCTCGTCATGGTGTATGATCTTGATGATTTGCTTTATTCTGTTTGCTAGGATTTTATTGATGATATTTGCATCTATGTTCATGAGCGAGATTGGCCTGTAGTTCTCTTTTTTGGTTGTGCGTTTCCCTGGTTTTGGAATCAGCACAATACTTTGCCTCCAGAAATAATCTTGTGATGACTGCTTCTTTTTTCCATTTACTTGAAGAGTTTTAGGAGTGTAGGAATTATATTTTCTATAAATTTCTGGTAGAATTAAGCTGTGAATCCATCAGGACCTGGACTTTTCTTTGTTGGCAGGTTTTTATTTCATTTCATATTTCGTTGGATGTTATTGGCTTATTGATACTTGTTATATCTTCTTGGTTCAATTTTGGTAATTTGGGCCTTTCAAGGAATCTGTCTGTTTCTTCTGTATCTTCTAATCTGTGAGCATAAAGATTCTCAAACTAACTATTGATAATGTTCTGAATTTCCACTGGGTCTGTGATGATTTCACACTTTTGCTTGTATTTGAATTTTTTTTCCTCTTTTTGATGACATAGGATAGGGGCTTATCAACTTTATTTAGTTTTTCAGAGAACCAACTTTTTGATTTGTAGATTCTTGAAATGTTTTCTTCATCTCAATTGAATTAATTTCTGCTTTTATCTTTATGATTTCTTTCCAGCTCTGCACCCTGGGTTTGATTTTTTCTTCTGTTCTAGATGTCGGAGGTGCAACGTTAGGGTGTTTCTCTTTTTCTGTTCTGTTCTCCTAATGTGTGAATTCTTAGCTATGATTTTTCCCTGTAAGAACTGCTTTCATCGTATTCCATAATTTCTGATAACTTGTGGTTGAATTTTCATTGAATTGTAGATATTGTTGAATTTGTTGTTTAACTTCATAGTGACCAATTGATTGCTGAGTAGGGTGTTGTTTAATTTACATGAATTTAGCAGGTTTTTCTTGTTTCTTTTGTCATTAATTTCCAGTTTCATTGCCCTATGGTCAGATAATATGGGATAATTTCTGTTTTCTTGCATATACTTACACATGTTCTCTGGACTAGTATGGGGTCTATTTTTTTTGTTTGTTTGTTTTTTTTGCAGTAGTATGGTACTTTATTTTTTTTATTTTATTGAAGTACACATATCAATGAGACAATTTTAAGACACCTTAACAAGACAGGTTCAATAAATTAATAATTTCAAACTGTTTTCATAATATTTTGGTATCGTACAAAATGCATACTTACAGACATTATTACAGAACATGTCTTTTATAAGTTAATTAAGAGACTGTAGCTGTTTACTTATTTTTTATACCTTAATTATATCAAAGATTCAATAATTAATACTTTCTACCTTGTTTTTTTCCTAGTGGTTGTCCATAGTACTAGACGCCAACATAATATCCTGTCCAACCACCATTACTGCAAATCTTGACTCTGATAGAATTATGTAGAACTACGGCATATCTATCCCAACTGTACTTTCCATACACACACATCATGATTTTCCTTTCTATACCCCTTCTTTTGTCTATACCTTTCAAAGATGGGGGCTCCATTGTTATTCAACCAATTTAAGTTCCTGAGCTTGGCGACACAATCAAACACAATCCAGCATTCCACAACAATCGTGAGTTATCTGAAGAATTTGTCGACTGTAGCCATTTACAGCTCAACTTATTATTATGGCCACACATTGTATACCTCATTTTTATACTTTGCTGCTGGATGGTTAAGATGAAGATAGAGTAAGACCTATATAGCAAAACTGAAAGTGCCCACCTGTTCGGGCGCCAAATGAGGCAGAGGGCCTCACAGCAGGTAAGAGACGACGCGACTGATGATCGCGGAGACAGGCTGATGGCGCAGATCTCATTTATTGCGGAAGTGCGGGTGTACATATAGGGAGGTGAGGGGGTGGATCTGAAGGGTGAAGAAAGTTATGTGGAGAGTTGTGATAGGAGTGTAGGCGTACTGTGACACAGATTAATGGCCAGGGTACTTCCAGGAGAACAGGCAGAGGAGTCTCAGCCCTTTGGTGCGCCACCTCGGGGAGCCAAGTGTGTCTACACCCGCGTGTCAGCTACCTGGGCGAGCCAGACCTCTGCGTTACTCCCTTCAATTCCCCCTCTTTTTATATATAGAGCCAGGGGACTTCTGGGAGATCAGGCAGAGGAGTCTCAGCCCTTTGGTGTGTCACCTCGGGGAGCCAGGCCTGTCTACATCTGAGTGTCAGCCACCTGGGCGAGCCAGACCTCTGTAGAGGAGTTTCAGCCCTTTGGTGTGTCACCTCAGGGAACCAGGCCCGTCTACAACCAAGTGTTAGTCACCTGGGCGAGCCAGACCTCCGCAGAGGAGTCTCAGCCCTTTGGTGCGCCACCTCAGGGAGCCAGGCCCGTCTACACCCGAGTGTTAGCCACCTGGGCGAGCCAGACCTCCACAGAGGAGTCTCAGCCCTTCGGTGCGCCACCTCAGAGAGCCAGGCCCGTCTACACCCGAGTGTCAGCCACCTGGGCGAGCCAGATCTCTGCATTTCTCCCTTCAATTCTTGATTATTTTTCCTGCATTCTTGTTTTTTTTTAGAGATCCTTTCTTACCTTTTCACTAGCCACACCAGCATCTTCAAGATCTGAAACTCTGTCTTCGCTTTCACTCAGTTTTGTAGACTCATGATTGAGATTTTTAGTTCTTCTATGTCTCTTTGACTCTGCTTCATGCATTCTATTTGTTTTCTATATTGTTCATACCAGGTATCCATCATATTTCTGATGTCCTCTATTTTTTATCAATGTCTTCTTTAGAGGTAGCTGTTAATTGTTTTATTGCAGAGTTTGTTTGTTTTTTTGTTTGTTTGTTTGTTTGTTTTTCCAAACTGGGTTTCCTCTATATACTTTAGATGCTATGATTTCAAAGAATTGTTTTTTTATTTCAGAAATTATGTCCACTTTGAGTTCATCTTTACCTTTCTGCTATTGTTTCTCTGCTCCCAACGCTGTTAGTTCATACATTTTAGCTGGAATAGTGTCTCTGCACTTGTTCTGGGTGGGCATCGGTTTTACCCCATATGATTCTGAATTTCATTCATTACTTCAGATGCTATGTATTCAAATATTCCTTTTTTTAGTTCAGGGTTAATTCTGGTCTGAGTTTATATCTTTCTGCTGTTCTTTCTTTGCTTCTGACTCTGTTAATTCATTCAGCTGAGCTAGTGTCCTCTGCTCTTATTGGTGGAATGGAGACCTGAGATTTCCTTTTGCTTCTTGTGTTTGTCATTTTTTTTTAGCACCGACCTCTGATCTTTGGTGTAGATCTTTGGTGCAGGTTTGACCATAGTGTATAATGTGATTCGGGTGCCAGTCTATTATGTTTGAGATTATCCAGTTATGCCTGGCCTGGATCTAGCTGTTATGTTCAGTTCCATTTTGCTGCAGCTCTTCTGGTACAACTGTGAACCTGTGGTTCCCCTCTGTTGGGTCCCTGGTCCGGGGAGCAGTGGGGAGTACAGAATCTCTCCCTCACACTCCCCAGGCCGGGCAAAGGTGGATCAGATGCAGGGAGAGTTAAAAAATTCTCACTCCCCTGGTGGGCTTGGGGCAGGGGCTCTGTGGAGTTGCCATTCAAGTTAGTCTGGGATGTAGCAGGCTGTTTGCTGGCTTGACAGGCTTGGGGGCAGGGACTCCAGATATCTTGGCATGCAATGGGGGGGGGAGAATGCCAAAGGATCTCCCACAGACTCACCACACCCTCACCAAAACGGGTGCCAAGAGAGTCGGGAACATTCCTACTCAGTCAGTGGGCTTGGCAGCATGGGCTCTGGCTTTTGTTCTTTATTTCTCTGTCTTAAATATATTTTTGTACTTCATAGGATATTTTTAATTTGCAGAAAATACTCCAAATAAACCCACTTCACTCTCTCGAGAAATTAATAGGTTATGCATTTAACAAATTACTAAATTTTGTAACTTGTATGGTAGGAGACTTCAGATAGTAGCTTGAATATGTTTACGTTTATGTGCAATATTCCACAATTTCTTAAGTAGTTACCAAGATGTCCATAACTTTTCATACATTTCTTGGAAAACACTTGCCACTTTAAAAATTCCATTCTGACCAACTTGCTGTGAGTTAGCAAATGTCAATACCATCCCAGTGTGTTGGAGGCACCACTTTAATGACAGATAAACAGAGCAATACACAAACTGCCTTCTTAAAAGTCTGAATTCAGGTCACACCTCTCTTACCTAAACGGTACGTGATTTTGAGTAGGTTACTTAGCCTCCTGAAAATTCATTTCCTTGCTAGTAAACTGAAGATGATACATAATTCACAGAAATATAGTTCTAAAACATTCATTTTAGAAGGTTTCCTTAAATATGTAAATATAGTTGGCCCAAGGATGGGAAGCTGATTATAAAATATAATGAAAACACTGAATGTAAAGAAAGTACTATACTCTTAGTATATAAACTTTGCAAGATGTTCAGAAATTTAGAAATTTTCACTTAAACATTTATAGGCCAAATCCCAGGAGCAAAGGCAAAACTTTGAAAAAGTTTACTAAAAGAGACAGTCTTCAATTTTTCCGTACTGGTATGAAATTTCATTGAGATTAAATTTCATGATAAAGACAAATATATTAAATGAAGAAAAATGGGAAAACTCCCAACTTTTTAAAAAAATAATTTGACTTAAAAAGCATATCCGAAACATTTATCTTACTATAAATTTGTCAAACTACCTATGATTGTTAGCCAAGGCAGTTCATTTGTCTGACAGATTCTCAAAGTGGTGAGAAAAGATGCCAGTATTTCATAGTAAGGAAGAAAAAATTAACTGTTAGTTTTATATCAAAGAAAAAATTTTAATACCTCTAAACTAAATACTGAACAATTTGATGAAATTAAATGTAAAACAATGTTCTCTCTTACATGACATTGAGGAAATTTAAAAGTCTTTCAAAGAATCTATCTAAATGAATGAGATTATGATCAGAGATCAGGAATACAAGGTATCAAATTCCGATCCTTACAAACTGAGTCACTTTACACAAGCTAATTAAATTCACCCAGCCCATATATCTCATAAGCAAAATGGAGATGATAGTTACACCTATAAATTCTGAGTTTTTCACATTAATTAGTAAATTATGATATCAATGACAATTTTAAGGGCTATATTCATAATAATTCAGCAATGGCTTCCTAATTTTAAATAATAAAATTTCCAACAGAAGGAATTTTACTTTTACATTGCTTTGTACTTAAACACTAGGTAAAATAGAGTAGGATATCATACATGAGTGCTCCAGATACAGTTTTAGATGCAACTGATGACAAAATTAACTGACCTGTAATTGCAAGGCTTCATGGTTTTCTAATCCTTCCACAATTGGTGAAAATCGTTCCCTGTTATTTCTTTCTGCTGCAGTAGTTATAGCTCCTAAAAGTTTATCCAGACTGCAGAGAGAAAAAGAGGTAAAAAAGAAGAAACAGAAAGGAGACTCTCTCTCTCTCTCTCTCTCTCTCTCTCTCTCACACACACATACATGTGCATGCACACACACATATACACACACACAGACTATTAGCATGGGTCATTCATTCAGTCTTATCTGTTTTTGTTTTTCATACTGGTGTTTATATAAACAATTGTGATTTTTAAAATTATAATTAAATGATTTTGAATGAGAAAACTGTGTATAGATATATGTTTAATGATACATAGTTTTATAACATGAATATATTGTGAGATGGCAAAATCAAGCAAAATGACATATATATAATTCCATATATATATGTTCGCATGTGTTACCAAATATACATCATGTTAATGATTAGCATCATAATGAAAAACAGATCTCTTGAAAAACTTCTCACTTGAGAAAAGTACAATTATTACAACTGTGCTCCTGTGAACATATTTCTAAAGGGAAATATTGTTAACTTCAAATAACTTAAAAATTGAAATAGAACAATTTTGAACATAATTTTTCTGGGAAAGTTTGAAACGAACATTTGATTATATAACAATATATTGAAATTTTAGGCTATAAAAATATCATGTGTTAGTAAAGATACCAATATAATTTAAACACAAAGTGCAAGAAAGAATAAATTATGTAATAAGAACAAGGAACTTTCTAAAAAAGACATTTCAGGGGCTAGGGAGGTGACTCAGTGGAATAAGTGCTTCCCTGGCAAGTGCATGGGCCTGAGTTCAATCCCCAGTTCCGGAAAAAAAAAAAGACATTTAGTTAATTAGAGACGCATCGCTATATAGCACAAAAAGTTTATTTACCAAAATAAAAGTATTGGTAATTACCTCTACAATGTTAACATCAAATTGCCCTACCACTGTATAATTTTGCACTATGAAAAAGAAAAGATAATGCTTAATTTGTTTTTTGTTTTGTTTTGTTTTGTTTTGTCTTTTTGAGACAGGGTCTCACTATGCAGTTCAGGCTGGCCTTAAGCTCATTTTGTAGCTCAGGCTGGTCTCGAACTCACAACAATCCTCCTGCCTCAGCCTCCCAAGTGCTGGGATTACAGGCATGCGCCACCACACCCAGCTGGGTAATTTGTTTTGTTACACTTTTTTAATTGCTTGTCCTTTTTCTCTTCTTAATTTCTTACGTATTTCTTTCTTCTTCCAATTCTACATACATATATCTGGTAATGTGAACAACTAGTTGGAAGACAAAACTATGCATTACAATAATACTCTGTCAAGTGAAATTCTGTGTCACTTGCTATTTTTCTGTTTCAGTGCTATTTTGTACTCTCTTTAAAAATTAAATTTTTTATTAGAACATGTTTGCAATACATAATGATTGTATCCAAAATGGAGAATTGGTATATCTCAATTTGTTCTTCTTACTTTCTATCCTCATGTTTTATTTTATTTTTATATTTATTTATTTATTTACTTAGTTTTTGCAGTACAAGAATTAAACTCAGGACCTTGCATTTGGCAGTCAAGTGCTTATTCTACTGTGCTCTTTGGGCTGTTTTTTATAGTCTCCTACTTTTATCAAATTACATCTGTAGGGATAATTAAATTATAATAAGAAAGAAAATAAAGAAAAAAATTATAAAAATTACATCAACTTAGGTTGTGTTTATGAATTAAATATTGAAAATTTAAGTAACAAATTTTTCTTATTCAGGAACTAATTTTTTATTATGCCTACACACACCTTTTGCATATTCAACCTCATTTGCTCTCATTATGCAAAGTTAGAGAAAATATGTGCGTGATGTTTTCTTTTGACCTTTGAGTGCAATAGCCTGCACTAAGCAATATCTTATTTTATTTTAACAATTATGAGAAAAATATCATATTAAAACTTCCTGATTCTTTGCATGGTCATGTTATGATTTAAACTGAAAGTATTACTGTCACATAAAATGTTCAAAAGAAACATTTCAATTCATGTCCAAAGCACATGTCATTCGTATCACAGTGATTTCTCCTAAACTGGATTATTACCAGCCTGAGCTACAAAGTGAGCTTAAGGCCAGCCTGAACTGCATAGTGAGACCCTGTCTCAAAAAGACAAAAAAAAAAAAAAAAAAGAAAGAAAGAAAAAATGGAGCCGGGCGTGGTGGCGCATGCCTGTAATCCTAGCACTCGGGAGGCTGAGGCAGCAGGATTGTTGTGAGTTCGAGACCAGCCTGAGCTACAAAGTGAGCTTAAGGCCAGCCTGAACTGCATAGTGAGACCCTGTCTCAAAAAGACAAAAAAAAAAAATAAATAAATAAAATAAACTGGATTATTAACAACATTGTACTGAAATTCTGCTTTTGATTCACTACTATCTCCATAAGATATGATCCAAAGCATATTTTACAACACTTTCTGACTTCATAATACACACACACTTCATAAATATCAACAATCATGCTTCTTATACCTTTCTAAGATGCTAGTTTATTACACACTACAAATAACTTATTTCTGTATTCATAGACAAGTATATTCGTTATAAAGTATTAGCACAAAATAAAGACAACTATTCTATTCAATAAAGAAGATGGCTTGATACGCAGCGTAGAATGTGTGTGTATATATATATATATATATATATATATATATATATATTTGTCAAAATAACTGAGCTTTGCCCATGTTTGTAATGATTGCCTTACCTTCAGCAACATAAATTTCTATTTATTTATTTTGAATTCATCTTTGAAGAATTTCCCATCAAGAGTCTATTAGCTTAAAGCTGCTTTCCATAATATCAACCAAATGGTAAAGTATAAATAGACAAGATAAAAATTTCAATAAATAATTTTCTAAGCTCTATTATAGTTTTCACGCAATTTATCTAAAGAAACAGAACAAAAGTAAGACTAATTTCAAGTGTTATTTTCTCTGCAGTAGATATAGCAATACTTACATGTTCTCTTCTCCAACAATGCAAATAGCAGAAAGTATTTTTACTATTTCAGTCATCATGTTGGGTTGTTTGGGATCAATTGCTCTTGCCAGTAGTAAAAGGCTTCTTTCATCTCCCAGAATTCTTTGCAATCCAAACTAAAGGAAAAAAATTGTCAAGAAAATTAGAATGCCTATGGAGCACATCTTTAACTTTTTTTAAAAAGCAACCTAAAATGATTTTAAACAAACCTTACACTAACACTGAGGTTCTACCAAAAAAAATATCCTTTTCAAATTCAATTAATTATCTTTTCTAAGCTGACTCTATCTTGGAGTTTTTGTCCCTTGCTTAGATGTGATCTTCATTAGTTTACCTTATAATTTCTACAAAACTTTGAGAGAAATATGGGCACAATAAGCACTTCATCAACAAAGACCATGTAAAACTCATACCAATATGATTTTCTAATACAATTCTATACCATTGGGTGTTCCTGCTTAAGTCTGAAAATCATCGTTAAATTATCCAGCAAGTTTGTATGGGAAATCAATACGAATAAAAAAATTTAAACAACTACTTATATACTATACACCAGTGAAAAAAACAATCAACCTTGGTATAGATTTTCCACACCTCCCTGTTCTTATTCTCTCCCTTTCTACAAAGGCTATGAAGCCAGGCGTGGTGGCGCATGCCTGTAATCCCAGCACTCCGGAGGCTGAGGCAGGAGGATTGTTGTGAGTTCGAGACCAGCCTGAGCTACAAAGTGAGCTTAAAGCCAGCCTGAACTGCATAGCGAGACCCTGTCTCAAAAAGACAAAAAAAAAAAAAACAAAGGCTATGAATTCAAAGATATGAGACCTGGGTATTATTAAGTGTCACAGGCAATAAGCAGAGAAGATGCTATTTTCATTCATTTTTCTAGGCATGAACCCACACGTGTATGGAAACACACACACACACACACACACACACACACACATATGCACACACACATTCTAACAAGTAGATAATATATAAAATTTTAAAAATACATTAAATCATTACTTTCTCTTATGCTGAAGAAGGTAGTGTTTTCTTACATCTAAGTCCCACAAGGCATTGCTTATGAAATATACTTGTTTCTATTTACAGTCTATTAGTGAAATCTGACAATGTTTCATCAGAACAAAATTTTCATTTCAAGCCAATCTGTAGTTAAGTATCAAACATATGAACAATAGCTTGGTTCTTAAATTAAGTTCTGCAAGAATTTGGAGGAGAGAATCATTGCTAAAGCTTCTAAGTGTCACATTTTCAAGTAAAAATATATTAATACATAGTTATGTAACAGTTTTTTATAACTTTGAATATTATTTCTCTGTTTTTCAGAAGTGTCTAAAGAACACAATATTTAAGGTTAAAATAAATCACCTTAGAGAATTACTGCAAGATGCCAGTTTGGTAATATGGCCTAGCATCCATCTTAGTTCATTTTCCTTTCACAAAACCAAACAAAAAAATCACATAGAAGGTGAGTGAGGTGACTGTCTTTCTGAGCTATTCAAAATAGATTGTGGTAAAAGACGAAGAGAAGGAATGCTATTTTTAAGTAATCTAAAATTCTCAGGGCCATAAAACATAATCAATCTTTAAGTCATTCCAGATTAAAATTTACTTTGTAGATTTGGATAATTTATCCTAATATAAAATGAATATTTCACTGTATATTTATATCTTGGATTCATAGTTATGCTCATTGTTTTAAATGCCTATAACTTAAAATATCAATTTATTCAAGTGCTGAGGACCTATATGTAAGATATAAACATGGAAATAAAACTTAACCTGAGCTTAGGTTAAACAAAGAAAGATCATCAGTTCTTTGAAATTGACAAACTCTTTAGGAACAAATGTGTTCATACATCCAAGAGTATCATTAAGGAAAATTTCTCTGAGAAATTTTGCTAATATAAATTCCTCTCATGACTATCCTGGTTATGATTAGTTGATCTAGAAAGCTGATGAAGTTAACACAAGCCAATAAGAATGTAAAACAAAAAGTCTTAAGAGTTCAATTTATGCAGAAGGGGACTGATTAGTCACAGAGGTCAAGTTATTTTGCAATGGCAGCTTATTACAAGCAAAGTGTGAACTTTTCTATTTTTTTTTTTTTCTGTATTTAGTACAGGGACTACTGGGCCTATAGGGTCTCACTATGTAGATCGGACTCGTAGTGATTCTCCTGTTTTCAGCCTCCCAAGCACCGGGATTACTGGCACACACCACCACGCCAGTCTCAATCACAGTCCCAGGAAAGGGGCTAGCATGGCACGCCAGGGGTTGAACCCCAGCTGCTGCATTCTGGCTAAGCAGAGCTAGCAGCCTGGCCCTCTATTTTTTGAAAAGAATAAAAATATAGATAAGAAAATATAAATGATGTACAATTTCAAAGAAAAGATAGGAATTCAACATTGTAGTTATACTGTATATTGTTCTCAAATTAGTTGCTCAGATTACCATATGCATGCAAATTTGATCCAAAAATATAAAAAATTAAAAAATAGAAAAAATTAAGCATTAAATTCTACTTTCAATAGACCAGCAGAAATCAGCAGTACAATTATCCAACCTAACCTGTATATGTACATATATATTTCTTTTTTCCTACCTGCTTTCTCTCCTTTCCCTCATCTAAGTTGTTCCTTCCCTAAGTCTTGATTTCTCTTACTATATACTCCTTTTATTCTGTCAGTCTTTCTTACAATTTGGGAAAGATATCCATCCTGACCCATTGCGAAGCAGTGCAATGCACAGTACACATGCTTTCTCGTTATCAGATTCTTTATAACTTGTAGCCAATGAATAAGGTAGCAGAAATTGAGACATTCTGTACTTTTACCAATGTTTCTATTAAAAACCTCAAGAGGGCTGGAGAGATAGCTCATTAGCATAAGCACCTGCCTGGCAAGCACAAGGTCCTGTGTTCGATCCCTGGTACTACCAGAAAAAAACAAAACTAAAAATAAATAAAGCAAAGGCATTCAGAAATAGCATAACTATATTCTATTCAAAAGTCTACTATCAAGTATCTATGGCATGTGTCAGTATTCTTTGCTCATATATGCATGAACCTCATGAATATAATGATATACAATTGCACACGCACAACACAGCACATTACTTAAATACAAAAAGCACTACCTGTAGCATTAAAGCAATAGCTATAAATGTCTCATGTGGCAAGTTTCTTCTTTTGTTATAATTATTTCTATTCTATTAAGTTATAATTATTTACTTCCATTATGTATTTTAAGACTGTTAAAGCACTTTCTAGGTAATTAATAAATTGAGTTAGTTATATAGGACAGATAACTTCTAAATCAATAACAGAAACATCCTAGAATTCCGATATTTCTTCCTAATGCTAAATATATACCAAAATAAAATCTCTGCTAAACTTCCAGAGATATAATTCATTTATGTTAACTCACCAACATTTATTGAACATAAAAGAGAAATGTTAAACTTGCAATATTCTTAGCAAAAAATGTCAAATCTTAGCCTTTAATTTTTCTTTGCAATACAATAAAAAGTATGGAAATGGCATTCAGTTATGACATTTAAATTTTTCTACCACTATAAAAGAAAAATAAGCATTACCTAATTTGTTTACAAGATTAATATCTGCGTAACTGAAAAGTCCACTAATAAATATATTGTGATGTATATTTTAAATAATATGAAATAAATTTTTGTTTATTGCCATCACAAAAGCCCCTTTGTAAAGTGAATACACATCTATTTTGTGTGTTTTATACTTTTATACTGTCAGCCAAGCTCTCCCATTTAGTAGCAGAGGCATAAATAAATATTACTTACCTTATTATTCATAAATGCTTTGAGGCACTGAATTAGTTTATATTGATTCTTCTTGTCAATATTTTCTTGCCTAAATAAGAAAAAAAAAGAATATCATATCACACTTAAAAATTTTCTCCTTTAGCAAAATTTTCAAAGTGTTTACTCTTACTGTTTTTTGTCCAGGAGCTTTTCCAGCACATCCAATAGCAGTCCAAGACCTTCATGGCCAAAGTTGTTAACCCAGCTAAATGATAAAAAGAAAGTGTAAATAAGTTCATATATATAAAACATTATTTAAATTGAAATCTTGGTTTGTAAATGTGAAAATCTTGTTCTGAATCTATGAATATGACTATGAAATTTCATCTGAATCTCAGAACTCTCTTCATATTTTTGATCACTTATATAGCACTGGCTTGTTTGTTTGACCCACAATATATACTTAGGCCTGAATTTATGAGTTAAATTTTTCTTCCTTTTATTCATGCCCCTGAATCAATTCCTCCTCCATTCTTACTGATATTGTTAACAATATTATTATACTTTCAATCCTTCAGATTTCTAATAGTAGCATAAATGTTTGGTCTATCATTCTCTTTTACCTTTCCATTTATTCTGAGACAACAAAGATAAACACCTTTATGGAACTTAACATGTAAAGTGAGGGAGACAGATGGTTAACAGCAATATAATCAGTGATAGTGTTTTGATGCATTGAAGAAAAATAACACTTGATAAGTGCAATAAAAGCAGTGCTAGGATGTTATCTTTAAATCCTGGTCAGTGAAAGATCAAAAGATGGTATTTGAGGAGAGCCCTGTAGGACGTAAGTAGTTTCCCACTTGAAGAACTAAGGATAAACTGAGCCCTGAAGTATTAGCTATGGGTTTGGAATGTACAGGAACACTCAGGAGACCAGGATGCAGGAGCTGAGTAAAGCAAGCTTGGGAGAATGGCAAGAGATTAAATTCTATGTATGAGAGAAGGCTGAAAGACAAATCACAAAGCACTTGATTTGACTTTCTGGCATCTAGACATAAGTGTTCTGCTTCTAGAATGACTTTGCCAAATGATCCCTCCCTGTTTTTCACTGTCTATTCCAACAATCTAACCCAAATTGCTTTTCCTTTAATATGCCTGGAAGCTCCCAGTTGGGTCTCTCTAGCCAAATTATTTTATCTTGCACACTTTATAAAGTGCCCGATTAAATTGCACTCAAAAACAGACTTCTCTATAAAATGTTACCCTGATTTACTGAACACATTCAAATCCTTTGACCCAACATTCTGATCTGAACATAATGTAACTTTCAAAATGCAGGTGTTATATAGCACATGTGTCAATAAAGTCAGGATGACAATTCCTGCCACCTTCTGAACACTTCACTGTGTTAGGTCTTAAATTATTTGAAAGAATTCCTAGAAGAAAATCCTAACACCATCTCTCCACAGCTTCAAGTCTCAAGGTAGTCATTTTGAGTCATTAATATTTTCCCTCTGTAAATTCTCTAACCAAATTCTAGTTGCTCTCCCTTTGAAGTCCCATATGATCTTTATCTTCTACTATCTGACATTATGATTCATGCCACCTATTTTTACACACAAATCTGGAATATAAATTCTCTAAAAACAATGTGTTAATTCCATTCCTCTGTCTCCAAGAACATTTAGCAGAAGGGCTTATCATCACTAAAAAATATGCACATATAGTCAACGTGAAAAGAAATTTCTTAATTTAAATGTAATTAAATTTACTAGCTTGGAGGGCTAACAGCACAAGCTGCCTCACAATGGCCATGAAATTTATACATACTTATGTATCAGCAGACTTTCTATGAAGCAATGAGTAAAATCTATACTATTTGTGTGTGTGCATGTGTACACGCATGTGTGTGTGTGTGTGTGTGTGTGTGTGTAATACATGGAGTTGAACCCAGGTTCTCATTCATGCGTGCTAGCCAAGTGCTATACCACTGAGATATACTCCTAGCCCTTATATGCTACATATTTAACCATATTTCAGCATAATATTTAATTTAACCATATATAAGCATAATATTTAAAGACTGTCTTTAAAGGGGCCAGGGAGTTACCTCAGTAGAATAAGCACTTGCCTGGCAAGCTCAAGGGCCTGAGTTCGATGCCTGGTTCCACAAAAGAAATAAAAAACAAAAAAAAGCCGGGCGTGGTGGCACATGCCTGTAATCCCAGCACTAGGGAGGCTGAGGCAGGAGGATTGTTGTGAGTTCGAGACCAGCCTGAGCTACAAAGTGAGCTTAAGGCCAGCCTGAACTGCACAGTGAGACCCTGTCTCAAAAAGACAAAAAAAAAAAAAAAAAAAAAAAAAAAAAAAAAAAAAAAAAAAAAAAAAAAA
>PVKA01004948.1:0-49209 GCA_004027165.1 Ctenomys sociabilis | reverse complement strand
ATAACTCATATTCAGAACTAGTAACATCTCCAATATATATGGAAACTTTTTAAATGTATTCTAATTTCCATAATGGAAATGAGAAAAATCAATATGGCATTGTAATGATAATTGTCAGTGAGCTACACCTTTATCAAGGCATGTAATCACACAGTGCCATGAGCTATTTTCTCACAAGGCTCTTGATAATCAGTGCAGTGGGTGGTGCTAGAGGAATAGAGGCACATCAAATCTAAGTATAATATACTACATTTAATCTATCACAAAGGACATTCAATAGATATGATTATAACACAATGTATTTTACAGCTACCTTAACAGAGGAGGAATTCTGAACACATGTATAAATTCACCCCTCAATATCTATTTTGTTATTTGGGAAGAAAATTGTTTTTAACTACTGAATTTTACTTAGATTTTCTTATATTTAATGTTATGAATACTATTAGGATTATTTCTTTCTTGATTTATAGATTTTTTAATATTAGAGCATGATTCATATGTATTTACTTGACTCAGTTACACACATATCTCTAATTGTTTCATTATGCAATTTATGACCCTTTGCTTTCATTCAGTAAGAATTGCTATTGTTTGGGGGAAAAACGGATATAATCACAAAACACATATAAGGAGGAAGGGCCTATTTATTATAAACCAGGCAGTAAAACATCTCAACTAAAAATATTTTAGGTCACTGGTCAGAAGAGGCCTTGTAAAAGTGTTCAGTATTAAAAATAAAACAGGAACTCAAATTTGTTGCTAAGGACATAAGGCTTGGTAAGCATGATGACACTCAGGAGGTTAAAAGAGAGGATGTATAGCTAACCTGTACTTTTTCCTTTTTCTCTTGCCAGCATCATCAGTACCCTTTCTGTCTTTCAAGCATCAAATACTGTGTAACCTCTAGCTAAGTACTTTGAATTCACTGATTCATGTTCTCTTTGTGCGCCCATGCACACACATATACTAAGGTGACCGTATATGTAGGACCACCTAGATGATGCTCCTTGAATGAAGAGCAATTGTTTTCATTTTGGGTAAACCTAGCCCTATTTCCGTGTATTGATATGTACAGAGCTGGTTAGGATATTTCTTTATCCCCTCACTTGACTTTATGAATGCAAATCAGGGTAGCCAAGTGATATTGTGCAGTCTTTGCAAGGTGAGAGGTCAGTGTTGCCCCAACCATATCTCTCAATAAGCATGTGTGCGCTGCATAGCATACATGCTTTGCCTGGGATTAAACCTTAAGAAAGAGGCTGTTATATCTCAGGGTGTCAAAACTTACATGTGACATCTGAAGCACAGGCCCCAACTCAATAGATAATGCCTTGAATTGTACTATGTGGATTACACTTTGTGTGTATCTCCCTCCTGCATATTTCAGGGTGCATCTCAGGCCTCCTGTCTAGCCCAGTCATCACACACAATTTCTGCCACAGCTTTGCTCACTCATTCCAGAGCCACTCTCTTGATGAATTAATAAATTTTTGGTTCAGCCCTGCATCATGGCCTTTGTTCTTGATTTGCCATCTTACTAGCTATATATAGGACCCCTTTGGTGCCCCACAACAACAAATATATCTTAGTATAGTTATGTTTGCTGTGGGTTACACTGGAAGTGGTAGGGTAGAATTAACTTGCTAGAATTACACAATAACTTTTCCATGGGATTACAAATAAAAACTTCCTGGACTGCAACAATAAGGACCACAGAGGGCTCACAATAGCCATGAAATGATAAAAGTTTAAAAGCAAAACTTTGGTTCCTGTGTAGGGACAGGATTTATTACACTACCACATGGGCAGTATAAATTAGTTTTTCAAAATCTATACTCCAAACCAGCAATATCAACATCATTTGGGAATCTGTTAGAATTGCAAATTACTGGCTCTGCCCCAGAACTATTGTGTAATGAATAATTGGAGGAAGAAGGAGGAAAGGTATTTTAACTATTCTTCATAGTGATTCTAGTTTTTCTCACTTTTCAGAATTATTATGAGACAGGAAAATAATTGTCAGAATGGTAGAAGAAACTTTTCTTGTCCAGGACTCATGGACATAACAAGAGATCACATTATATACCCTCAAAACCATACCATCCATGCTCACTGCCACAGGGCAGATAGATATAGGAATCCAGCTGAAGCAGGTACAAAGTTGATGTATTGTATAATATATGCAAATTCCAGCTTTAAGTTATTCTGTACTGAATGGAAACCTAGAACCATAAGAATGCACTTCGACACTCAACTATAAATCTGACTCAAGAGCTGCAGAAGAACACAAATAGAGAAATAATTTTGTCTTCAGTATCTGAGCCCTGAAACAAGAAATTGAAACATATCATGGACCTTAAATGTATGAGAGGTACAAAAAGAGAAAACTAAGTAACCAAAAAGAAAAAGAAAACATCAAGGATAATGACCTTCTATGGTTTCTATAATCTCCCTGAAACATACACTTTATTTCCATTAACTGAGGTATAACTTACATTTTGATAATGTACAACTCATCATTTTGACCCATTACAGTTATGTCATTACCCATACGAACAAGATATATAATCCTTTCATCACCCCAAATTATCTGCCACATCTCCTATCCAGTCAAATTCCTTTATGCTCTCAATCTCATGACAAACATTTATCTCACTAATGTCCCCATAGTTTTATTTTTTCCAGAGCACCTTTGAAATTAGAGTTGTAGAGTCCAAAACTTTTTGTGACAAGCCTTTTTCACTAAGCATAACACTGCCATATACAATCATTTAATTATATATGTAGTAATTCACTCTTTAGTATTACATGGATATGCCACATTTTATGTGTGCATTAGCTGATGAACATTTCATTTGTCTGCAGTTCAAAATGAAGGTGAATAAAAGTGCAAAAATTTGTGTAACCATCTTTTTTAAACTTCTTTTAGGAAAAAACCTAGGTGAGGATCACATGGGTCTTACATTTAATTTAGAAAAACAACAACTGCTTTCTAATGTGGCCAAAGCTGCATTATGTGTGTTTGTCTCCATGACTAGACACATAAATATATGCTTTCATTATTTAACAATTTAGTTAAATACTGAAACCTTCATTTTTTAGGTAAGGAACATCCTTTACAATCTACTCCTATTCTTAATCTTCTGAGATACATAAGGAATCTACTAGTTCATGCTTAGCAAAGACATCTAGAGACTCCAACTAAAATATCCAGTCAATATTTAGGTACAGAAGCTTCTCAGGAAGAATAGACCCAAAATACAGTTTATACACTTTGGTGAAGGGGTAATTGTCTATATAGTACATGGTCTTGTTTTGAGCCATAAGCATCTCAGTGATTTTATGCTATAAAATTAAAGAACTATCTTGACATGATACATATCTAAGCTTCTATTTACAGTCACTTGTCAAGTGCCTATGTATAACAAATGAACAACGAAACACAGACCAGTCAGGAAGACTAATGTCCAAATAAGCAACAGGTCATATTTACCTATGAGTCGTTAAAAAGAAGCTGGGAAAAGTATCTTCAGAACAAAGGAACAATGAGACACTATTTTAGGATTCTGTATATAAAAGGTTTGGTTGCACCTATTGGTGCAAATATCTATGTATGTTGTTTAATAAGTTAATTTTTTTAAATTTTTTCACAATCTTATTAAAAGTTCAAGAAAATATTCTAAAACCTATAAATTAACAATGTTACAAACCCATATGGTGGCATGTTTAAATGAATAAACTTCAGAGGAAAGAAGATCTAGGCTTCAATTCCATCATTACATGCTAGCTTATTTCTTGATCATCTACTTAAACTCTTGGAACTTGTTTTATAATCTTCAACTTATGTACAAATTAGATTAGTAGCAACACCCTATAAAGAGACAACTAAATGGATTTATGTATGTTAAATATCACACTGAAGCTAGTATTATTTTTCTAAATGTTTAAAACTGAAAATTTGAATATTCTTTCAATTTATATAACAAAGTACACTGTGAACTAATTTAGGTATATATTAAAACATCTCAAATGCCAGAAAAATGTGCTTGCAAGTACAAGGACCCTGATTCAATCCCTGGTACTCCATGCTGTGCCAGCCCCAGCCCATGGCACACTGAGCCACTGAGACCAGGTAAGGTGATGCATGCCTGTAATCCAAGTGCTGGAGAGATTGAAAACAGCAGGATCACCATGAGTATGAGCAGCATAGTGAGACACTATACCAAAATCTATCTCTTCAGTAATACTAACAATTACCCTTTTGTTATTTAATCATAATTTTATGAAATAAGACTATGATTTCCTACTAGACTTCATCTAATAGTAGAAATAAAAGTAAGACACTAAAACATAAATATCGGGTATTTACATTACCTCATGTGTTTTCTTTAACTTATTATTATTCAAAACTTTGTTTATATTTTAATTCCAACTATAATTAATGCTGGCCAACTCACATCAGAATGATCTTGTAAATTACAATAGCACATGTGTGACACAGAAAGGGGAAATAAAAGAAAACTTATATGTCATGCACCATCCTGACAAAAATAATTATATCAAAATATATTAGATTTAAAAGATTACCTCAAGCTTTCAAAATTTGTGGTCATTATTATTCAAGGGCCTACATATATTAACCAGCATGACTAAAGAAAATAAACTTGCATTTCATTGATGTAGCAGAGAAATCAATTAACAGTAAATCCAAGATAAAGTAAGATTTTCTCCCAGGATAGAGAGATAGACAGAAATAGAGATCCCAGGGTTGAGGTGGAGAGACTCACTACAAATGTACCTAACCTGTTAAAGGAGAAAACAAAATTCTACTCTCTCACAGATCTATGTGAAGGATAACCTCTCAGTTTTCAAAAACCTTAAAATTTTATTCATAAACAAGATATTCAGACTCTGAATTATTGAGTTACATTTCATTTCAATATAACCTAAAGATTTGGAGGGCAGAGAGCAATAATTTCTGTGTGTTATATAATACAGACATAATACAATATACTAAATAAATTTCTACTCCTTATTCAATTGTCAACATTATAACTATTTTTCAAAAAAAGGTAAATCTGACACTGGAAAATTCTACACTGTAAATCCAATTTTTCTCATCTGAAGGAATCCATTATTAGTCACATGATCACTTTAGCATTATTTGTGTATTACAAAGGGCGACTATAGAGAGTTATGTATCTTCTACAAAGGATTTTGTTTTTCCCCTAATTGTGTACTATTCCCATTCATAACTACTATGACTCATATCACTGGACCATCAAATAAAATTATTGCTGGTTCAAGGTTTCATGGGGAATTTAAGAAAGTTACTAAAATTCTAACATATGAAAAATCCTAATTCAAATAGCTAAGGAAACTGAAATTATGGTGAATGCTATAATTGCTTTCATAAGAAAATATTTCATTTTATTACCAATGATGTCAATGTAATGTCTCTCAATAGAAATAAAACTAAACCATAGTTAAATGCCCCCAGGTAATTAAAACCCACATGTGACCCAACACAATATTGTACATTCAGTTTATGGATAAATGTCTCTAAACAGTAGCCAAAGAAAACAGTATTTTCAGTATTGATAATCTGTTTAGCTAAATCATCTTTGTTTCAACTACCAATATGCAAATCAGTAAAAATATATTTTCATAGAATGCTGCCTTTTCCATACGTTTTCACACAGACTTTGAAGCACACCGTGCACTGGTGACTTTGTGACTTCACTTGATTTGTCGAAAGGCTGAATGTATCAATTTCCAGCTCTTCCTCTCAGTGGTTTTGACTTCAGTGCTATGATAGATCACAATTTTCTTACAAAATGCCAAAGAAAGTCCATCTTCCTCTCTGACTGCATTTATTCTTTTTTATCAATAACAATAGAATGATCTTGTTCTGTTTTATTCTGCTCAGATATTTTTATGTATTCCTCACAAATGAGAAGGTATTCATTCTTTCTAGGTATTTATATAAAAAGAAATTTGTCCTCAATATCTAAAAACTGCAAATGTTCAAGTTACATAGATAAACCTTAAGAGTTCAAGTAAAAACTCTCTCCCAAATTAAAATTATTTTTTTAATTGGCTGCATTAGAGAAGGTCTAAGAAATGATTTCAGCCTGAATCTGCCTACATACCCAACAGGGAGTATAACATAAATAGTTACTCTGCTATTGTCCATTAAAAATTGTTAGAAAAGACCAACCGAAGGTCTTACCTCATAGTTATGATTAAAAATTATTTAATAGTGAATGTACATGTAACCTGATTTTCAATCTATAGTAAATAGGGGGAAGCAGTAGAAAATAGAATGCCAAAATTAAAGCAAAAATCCATTCATATTTTTTGTTTTCTTCATATGTTGAAATCATGAATATAATTATGTTATAACACTTATTAAGGCAACCTTCTTCATGACATGCCCAAACTTATAATACAATGGTACTGGTTTATTTTCCTAAGCTAAGTAATACAGTTATAGTTCCACTAGGTACTCAGCAGGGCATTCAATTTATTTTAATTTAGTAGAATTTAATTAAAATTAACTAACTCCATTAAATCATATTCTTAATCTGTAAGCCCTGAAAGTAAACGAGAACTAAGTTTATCTGTCAGGAATAAGATAAAATTCCTTGAATGCAATGACAAAATAAGACATTAGCACACATACACTCCTCACATAACCTTTTTTGCTAACTCATTTTGTATATTATACTGTCTAATTCAGGTGGGTAGCAGAGAAGTTACATGAATTTTCATACAGTGTAAGAGGGGTAAGGAAAAAAGTAATTTCTATTTGATACCTCAACAATGGAAATACATGGTCCTCACATAGAAGACGTAGTTCCCAAACATATAATTCAAAACATCTTGTAAAATGTGAGAGTAACACAAAGATCAAAAAAGATGATGTATATGCAAATGTTTAGCACAAAAGAACTGCAATCAAATCTAAATGCAACTACTTTCTTCTGTCAACATTTTGTAAACTAAAAAAGTTTTGATCAGTTCAATGTTTGTCTCAGAATTTGATTTTTATGGCATTTTTTACATCTTTCCAGTTTTCTTTCATATAGTATTTGTAAATTTCTCTCACCTAAAAGTGAAAAAGGTACCGCAGAAATTGTTTTTAGGCCTGTATGTGCATGGCTAACTGCCTCATTTGCACTTATTATACTTATTTTGTTTCATTTATTTATTTGTTTATTATTTAGAGACAGAGCCTCACTATGCAGTTTGGGCTGACGTTGTGCGCACTTTTGTAGCCCAGGCCGGTCTCAAACTTGTAATGATCCTCTTACCTTACCCTCCCAAGTGCTGGCATTACACGTGTCTGCAACCATGTCCTGTTCCTATTGTATTTATTTTAAACTGACAAAAATAAATATATTTATGGTAAACAACAGTTTTTGGTACTCACTGCTGAATGGCTAAATCAAACTAACTTATACATTGCACCTCACATCTTTATCATATTTTGTGGTCAAAAAAATTTAACACATACTTAGCCATTTCAAAGAACATAAATTAGAAATATTAACTATAGTCTGATAAATCTCTTGAGTTTCTTTCTCTTAACTTAAATTTTATACAGTTTTGAACACATACGTTAATGACATTTTTCAAACATAAATTTTTATGAAGGTCAATTTTCAAAGTCAATAGTCATACAACGGACAATCTGTAAGGGTTTAATGCTTATCTAAGTCAAATAAAGTGAACCTTATTCATTTTACTCCATCACAATGATAAAACCCACTTAAACAATAACAAAAATAATAATAAGCATACATATGAGATTTAGATGCATTAATCAGTTTTAACATTGCTGAGGCATGTTGATCTGGTCCCAAAACTTAAAGAAGGAACTATTTAATGTGCTCATTTTGTCAGGCTGTGAGATCAGCTGATTCCAAGCCCAGACTATGACAACAGGCCCTATGTGAGTAAAGCTGCTTAGTTCATGTTGGCCAGAAAGTGATTTGTGGGGAAATAACAGATAGGGCAAATAACCATGCACGGACCCGAAGGTCAGGCCTCCGTGATTCACCTACACATACTCCAAACCAATTCAATTTGGCATTCTGCCCTAACTACAATAGAAAAATATGTTCAAAATATATGAAACACGAAGTCCCTAAAAAGAGATAAAAGGCTCTACAATCATCATTCGGCCTTGTATTCAAAAAAGTTATAATTCTCAGTAGAGATACATAGGACATGTAACAAAAGAAATGGCTAGAGCTGATCCAGGATTTATTTCAATGTCTGTAATAGTTCTACTATGAAAATACTGAACCAATATTGTTGTGCCCAATTCCTTTTAATAATATTAAAAAATACGAAAGGTCAAGGGTGATTCTATTATTATATGAAGTGTATTATTGGATATGCCTAATTCAAAAGTGTGTTTAAGTCTACTTTGGCAAGCAAAGGGACCAGCGATTGATCCCTGGTCTTTCATGTCTCGCCGACAACACTCCCAGGCTGTGCTGAGCCAGTGACCAACCAGGCATGCTGACGCATGCCTGTAATTCCAGTGCTGGGGAGGCTGAAAACAGGAGGATCACTAGAAGTCCAAGATGCATAGTGAGACCCTGCATCAAATACATAAAATTCCATGCTACTGGATAGGAAGATCCAACATGGTGAAGTTGGCCATACTCCCAAAATTGCTGTACAGATTTAATGCAATCCCTATCAAACTGCCACCAACATACCTCCCAGACATAGAGAAATCATTCCTAAAATTTATTTGGAATCACAAACGACCTCGAATAGCAAAGGTAATCTTGGCCAATAAAGACAAGGCAGGAGGTATCACAGTTCCTGATTTGAAATTATACTACAAAGCCACTGTGATAAAATCAACATGGTATTGGCAACAAAATAGACCTGAGGATCAATGGAATAGAGTAGAAGGTGCAAAAGCATCTATGAACACACTCAGCCATCTGATCTTTGATAAAGGGGCCAGTCATACTTAATGGAAGAAAGATAGCCTCTTTACCAATGGTGCTGGAAAACATGGCTTTCTACATGTCAAAAAATAAAACTTGACCCAGCTCTATCACCATGCACTAAGTTAAAGTCAAAAGGGATTAAATTTCTAAACATTGAACAGAAACACTCAATCTCCTGGAAGAGAAAGTAGGAGGAACTCTTGAAGACATAGGGGTAGGTAAACAGTTCATGAACAAACATATATTCACACGGGAAGCACTTGTTAGAATCAACAACAGGGCACAACTCTTCTTGACGAGCTTTGGCACGTCAAAAGAAATTGTCAACAAAGTCAAAAGACAACCCACAAATTTTGAAAAAATCCTAACTGATAAGCAATCAGAAAAAGGTCTGCTGTCTAGAATATATAAAGAACTAAGATATAACACAACACTCAGATTTAAAGACCCAATTCAGAAATGGGCATCTGAGATGAACATACACTTCTCAGAAGACAAAATAAAAGAACTGAATAAATATATGGAAAAATGCTCCACATCGCTAGCCATCCATGAAATGCAAATAAAAACAACACTAAGATACCACTTCACTCCAAAAAGAATGACTATCATAAGGAAATCAACCAACAACAAATATTGGAGAGGATATGGGGAAAAGGGAACACTTCTCCACTGCTGGTTGGAATGTAGACTGGTACAACTATTGTGGAGGTCAGTGTGGAGACTCCTCAGAAGAGTAGGACTGGAAATCCCACTCAAGCCACCTACCTCCTACTGGGAATTTTCCCAGAGGAACTGAAAACATTGTATCATAGTGATATATGTGTACCTACATTTATAGCAGCACAATTTGTGATAACAAAATCTTGGAAACAACCATCACTTGAGGAATGGTTGAAAAACATGTGGTATTTCTATAAAATGGAGTATTACTCAGCTATTAAGAATGGTAAGCTTGAAGCATTTATACTGAAGTGGATGCCACTTGAACATATACTCATAAATGAAAAAAAAAAAAACCAGACACACATGTGTAAATATCGTATAGTCCCCCAGTATAAGAAGTGAAAAGAAGAAATACAAATAGAAATGTACAACAACAACTAAACAATTGAGTCAGATAAGGCAAACTGAATGGCTTATCCTGCAGGATACTAATCAGCTTTTCTTCTGGATGGTTAACAACCTAAGTTCACTGATCAAAATTGGAGAAATAGAAGAGCAGCAAGCCAGCCAACATTTTGGCCCTAGCCTTTCAAGGTCAGTGAAGACTCAGGACATAGGTGAACCTGTACTGCAACATCACGAAACTCAGTTGAGCTCCAAATTTTCTGAACAAGATTATGGAGCCACAGAGGAAAGAGATTGAAGTTCTATAGTGTGCCTGGGGAGAGTCACATGGAGAAAATTTTCTCTCAGGCTCTCACAGAGAGTAAACTGGTCAAGAATTGGCCGTGACTCATCCACATGGATGACACAGACAAACGATATACAGAATAAGGTACAGGACTACAAGATAAACCCTGAGGGGACTTCACTGACCTCATCAGAAACAAAAACTACATCTTTTGGTATATAGGTCTTGCTGTATCTTGGTCTTAACCATCCAGCAAAAAAGTATAAAATTGAGGTATACAACATGGGGCCATAATAATAAGCTGAGCTCTAAATGGCTATCGTTGACAACTTCTTCAGATAACTCACTATTGTTGTGGAATGCTCGACTGTGTTGGTGTCAAGTTTAGGCACCTAAATTTGTTGAATGACAGTGGCGTGCCCATATTTGACAGGTCTAGACAAAGGAAGGAGTATAGAAAGAAAAAATCATGATGTGTTGTATGGAAAGTACAGCTGGGATAGCTATGCCACGCTTCCACATAATTCTATGAGAGGCAAGATTTGGACTAATAGTGGTTGGACAGGATATCATGTCGATTTCTAGTACTATGGACAACCACTAGGAAAATAACAAGGTAGAAAGTATTAATTATTGTATCTTTGATATAATTCAGGTATAAAAATAAGATAAACGGCTACACTCTCTTAATTTACTGATAAGAGACATCTGCTATAATAATGTCTATAAGTATTATATCATGTATGCACCTTGTACGATACCAAAACATTATGTAAACAGGTAGCAATGTGTTAATTTATCAAATCCATCTTGTCACGGTGTCTTAAAACTGTCTCATTGAAATTTGTACTTCAATGAAATAAAAAAGAAAATGTGTTAAAAATAATTTTTAAAGGTAGTATGTATACATATGATTAAAATTTCAAAGTCATAGTTATGGTAAACATTTATTCAAATATGCTTATATATATATATATACATATACACACATATTGTTGATAATTAAAACTATTGATCAAAATATTCAAAGAAGTTATATAAAATGACAACTATAATGCATTTACTGCTTTCTTTGTATGAATGTAGTAGTTGTATTCTAAAATGATATATGCATTCAAAATTTAAAGCAAACAGGTCTACCATGCTGGCCCTGCCCCGGGGTATGCTGAGACAGTGATTGAGACTGGACGTGGTGAAATGCCTGTAATCCCAGCTCTTGGGAAGTTCAAAACATGAGAATCACTACAAGTCCAATCTGTGTAGTGAAACCCTGTAGACCCTACACTAAATACAGTAAAATGTAACGCAAACAAATTCAAAGTATAAATTTTAAAATTCTGCTTTAGCAATACAGCTAGCTCATAATGTCTTTAAATACCTATTTACAGTTTAAATTCCATTTGCATCTCTACAGTATAAAATATTGCATTCTTTATTTCATATTTCATAAGTAGGTTCTTGCAAAATGTTCTAAGAGTATTGATCTATACCTACCTTTACATTAACTCTCTAAGTAGTATTGGTTGACAAACTTTTTAATAAGTTTGTTACCAATATTCACAGCTGAGAAAGACATGTGTTCCTAGTCTACGCTGCTGCCAACATTCCACTATTTTCATTACAATGATTATTAAAGTGCACATTTGTTAACATGCTAGAAAATATGTTTAAGTCTAAAGAAAGTAAGAAAATATCAAGTAACAACAAATTTTCCAGATATAAAACAAATATCTGTACATTTATAAACCATAAATACATTTTCTGTTTTCACTTGCTTGGTGTTATCCAGTGAGGAAACTATCACCATGGGAAGTGAACACAGACACTACGCCCCGAGTCTGGCAGATAATGAGAGCCTAAAAAAACCAAGAAAAAATTTTCTAGTGGAGTAAAATACCTCTCAAACTCTAAGACTATGTGAGTCTGAGAAAAGTTCTAATGCAATCACAATCCTTTGATACTATTCTTTAAAGTATTCACTGCTTTTGTCATAGGTTGAGAAGTTTTAGTGACAATGATTTGCTACACATTTCTTTACATCATCATAAAATATAAGGGAAAACACCTATAATGGGCTGATTAACAATAAAATCACTGAAAATCATCGGTCTTTTTTCAGTAGATAGTGCTTCCTTTCAGAAACTTTGGTAATGTCATATTAATAAAAACCTCTCATGCTGTTTTCATTCTAAATCACACACAGATCATGGTATATAATGCAATTTGTGATTGCAGATTGTGGTTTACTTTACAGTCAAATCACATACATTTTAAATGTTAAATTGAGGTGTAAACATTAATTCACCAACCATCTGTAAAAATACTATCGTGTGAAGTATGTTATGCCGTGTTAGCTTATGAATTTACTTCAAGTCAAACCGATGAATTTCATTACAAAGTAGAAGTTAGCTACATTCTTTTTCTCAGATTACAGATAAAAATCCATGATCACAAACTAATGGAAGACTAATTGTCCCTGCAAGAGAAGCACAAGTTGTTGTTGATGGTGAGTCAATATCCGTGTTGAATCATATATTATTGTATATAAATTACATAGTAATTTTTTTTCAGCTACAGTGAAACAAACATGAATGCAAAATGGTCCCTTCTTGAGAGTAAATCTAAATGAAAACAGTAGACACACATGCTTCAAGCCATTAAAGAGCACAGACAGGTGGAGGTAGATGTATATAACTAGAAAATAAATGTATAGTAAGAAAGTGATTTGAGATATGGTCACTAAATAATCATCATTTATGAAATGAATTTTTAAATATTTGCACTTAGCAGAAAATTATATGAAATTACTTCCTTAGTGCCTTTAAACATTGGAATGATTAAATAATACATGAATTTGCAATTGATGACTATTTAATATTCCAACATGACTGTGCTTTGAGAATATGTAATAAATGCTATTAATATGTGGGTTTGTGTATATATACATAAACTTAAATAAGTTTCCTTTTACTAATGTCTATAGAAAAATATCAGATAAATTTTCAGTAAAGAAGAAAATCAGTCATGGCGGGGCAAATATTTTGGTACTAATGAACACACATTTTGAAAAATAGTTATGCATTGGTGCTTTAGAAACTGCTTTCTTCAATATTTAAAGAAAATTATAACCTAGTGTCAGGTTGACTAAATATACTTATAAATACAAGAAAATAATGATATGCTAGGAAACCCTCTAGCCTCATGGAGGAACATTTTTCATACTCTTCAAAATAATTTCTAAACACTAATATTCCGTTTTCAGTTACAAAGGGAATTGAACTAAGCAAAAGAGAATATGGGAAAGAACACTTTATAACTACAAGATTTGGGTTGCATTTGCATATGATTACATTTAACCCATCCCATCACCATATAGTCATCAAAACTGGAAATCTGATCTTAACAGTGGCATTGTGCAGCATCTATAATAAGCTACCTCCCAGAATGTAGCTCTACAGAAAATTTTGTTTTAATACAACTTAATTTGATTCTGAAAGATCTATGTAAGTAATTGTACTTTTATCTATTCAAATGTAGTAATGCTACTTGGAAAGAAGTTAGCTTTATTTTGCTGTTTTAATGGTTTGGAGGGCATTGTTCCTTTGCATAATTGCAGTGGGTTGAATAGTGTCCACTCAGAATACAATTTAAATTAGAATAAGGTCTTTGTAGATATAATTGATTTAAGAATCAAGATAAAATTTATACTGAACATGTGTAGCTCTCAAATCCAAATAGTGTGTCATTATACAAGACAACGTGATGGTTGCAAGAAGGGAAGAAAGACGACCCCTGTGCTGGAGTCTTTAGAAGTTCCCTGATGACATCTTCATTCAGATTTATGGCTAATTAAACTGTGACAGACCAAGCTGTTCTTGAGCAAACTACTCAGTTTTTGGCATTTGTTGCACAACCCCTAAGAAATAAAACTTAATCAGATTACTATAAGTGTAAAAAAAAAATAAAGTTTTACTTGTTAAGCTAGAAGATAAGTATAAAATTCTTTTTTATATATTTATAACTTTGTTAAAAGTTTCATAGTTTTTTTCAAGTTAAATAAGTTTTAATGAAATAAATAAGGATAAAATAAAAAAGTGGAAAAGGAAAATATTTTAACAGACTTTCATCATTGTAAAATAATGTAAAGTAGCTCTAAACGCTCCAATAAAATATGGCTTCTGTTGGAGTGCTGGCAATGACTAGGCACATGACCTTATAATGGAGCAAATTACTTAACCTTATCTGAACCTAAATTTCTCTTTTTTAATAGTGACAGTTGAGTTGGCATGTGCCTATAACCCCAGCACTCTGGAAAACGGAAGCATAAAGATATCAAGTTTGACCTAGGCTTGGCAATTTAACAATTCATTAAGGCCCTATCTCACAAGAATTTTATAAAAGAGGATAGAGAAGTAGTCCAGTGTGAAGATCACAGTTTTAATGCCTAGTACTAGTAGTTCAAAAAGATTGGCAACAAGAAGCCCTACTGTATTGATTTTTTGCATTATAAGTTATGGGTAATAGTATATATGTAAGAGATCATCTATTGTTTTGGTGCCTTCTTTCTTTGGCCCCATAAAGACAATTGATTTTCTTCTCTTCTAGTAAGCTGAACACACAAATACACAACACATATGCACATATACACACAGAGAAGCATGTTCACAACCATACTTTTATTAATGAAAAAATATGTATATACACATATATTCAAAATCATATTTATTCCCTCTAAAATTATCAAGGTTAGAATTTTTATTTTTTAGAATTTTATTTTTTATGGAAGGGTCTTTAGGGTATTCAGGGTCTCATTACTAGATTAAACTCATAGTGATGCGCCTGTTTACAGTCTCCCAACAGCTAAGATGACAGGCATGCCCCACCTTCCTCAGTCTCAATTGCCATCTCATTGTGCCTCATGGCTGACAGACAAGGCAGGCCTGGGGATCACACCCTTGGCCCCTGAGCTTGCTTGCAGGTGCTTTAATCTGCTGAGCTACCTGGGCAGCTCTAAAATCTATGGGTCTAGTTTTGAGAGAGATTGAGTAACTAAGAGCTTACTTTAATGGTTATTGATTTAAGTCTCACATAATTAATTCAATGTACACTAACATGTATTAAAACTAAGACATAACATGCTATTATGGTATTATGTAAAGACAAACAATTTACTCTCGATAAAAAACTTCTAATCCTTAATGATATAAAACACTCAAATTTACTTCAAAAATTACATAGGAAAATTACAATTTTGAGAACTGTAATAAAATATTAGAATAAATTTCTTTTAAACTTACAAAGCTTTATATCTATATAATAATCTTTTGTTTGCCAAACCTCTAAGTAAACTATCACTTTACATAACACTGAACATTTAACAATACAGATAATACACTAGCACAAGAAACCTAGAGTACATATGTCATTTATGTATTATGGAATCATAGCAGGTATTTACTCCAAATATCACTTCATATTTGAAAACCATTAAATGTCAAGACATTTTAAGAAATACAAATTTAAGTACACAAAAATCATTTAAGTACAGTATAATCCATTGGAAGATAACATGAATCTACAGTAGTAAGAGTAAATCACACAACACTTCAATTGTATTTCAAATTATGAGCTACTATTTTTAGTACATGTAAGTTAATCAATTACTATAATTTAGAAGGAAATACTAATATGACAATAATAAGCTAAATTCAAACATGAAAAACAAGACTGGTATAAAAATAAATAAAATATAAACCTTTTTTTGTCTCTTGTTTTGCCTGGCTCTCTGACATCGAGGTTTCTTTTTTAAATATACAGATATAGATACTTCAGTAAGGCAAACTCCCCAACAATAATAAGTGCTATTTTTTCCTATAATTTTTCTCTTCAAAATTCATCTTTTATAGAGTACTTTCATTATCCTGCTGATAAATTGCAAAAACCCCAGTCAATTTATCCATTCTCATCTCCCTCTGAGCATCAAATGTGTTTAGAAAACCAGGAAAGTTCAAAGCACTTAGAAAAGTTGTCAGAAGATGCCAGTTGAAATTTTTGTTGAAAAATCCTACTTCCTAAAAGTCAACAGGTCAAAATTACTCACAGCTGGAGGCAAGGATCTTCAGAAAAATGAAAAAGCTGTTTCCACTACTTCAACCAGCAAATTAAAAGGTTCCCAATCCACAGTAGGATAAATGTGGTCCTCAATGGTCAGTTGATCAATTGTTTGCCTGAGAGCCTTGACACTGCACAGAGCTGTCTGCAGCTCAGTTACTTTTCCTTTCCAGTAGGGGGCACTCGTGAATCAAACACTGCACTTCCTCCAGGATGAAGTTAAAATGACACTGGTCATGAACTCAGCAGAGTAGTGTCATCCATGTATGATGGAGCCGCAAGTACCCTTTCCTTAAGGGACTCTCGGTGCACTTTATACAACATCATGTATGAATTGACTACATCCAGAATGTTCTTGGTGAACTCATTAATATCCTCAAGGATGCAAATTTTCAATACCTCAAGAATCTTTGCTCTCCCAAACACTTTGGCATATCCTTTGACTAGCAGTGGACTCATACCCTGAATGGCTTTCTCTCTGCCCAGCTTCTGGTGGGCCTGAATTGGCTTAGGAGTCATGTCATCACTTTTGTAAAGAATATGTTTGGCCCACTCTCTGCCTGCCTCTTTTACAATAGAGACCTGTGAAATCTCAAGGCCTCTAATCTTGAACACATTGCCAACCAGAGTGAAGGTGAAAACCTGGCTCACTCAACAAGGTATTGTGGTCTGGATTCAGGATCTAGATCTTAGTATCTTCACAGTAGCGACTCTGTCTACCTCAGGCAGTTGATAATTGCTCTCACTAGCCCATCCAAACAGAGATGTTGCCATAGATCCCAAACATACTCTTTTTCATCTTAGTGAAGTCAAGGAAGCAGTGGGGATTGAATGGGGATTGACTCACCAGGTTTCCTCACAATCTATCTCAGAGCTCCACTAGAATTTAAGGAGGAATGTTTGATGATGCACCCACCTCTTCATAGCCAGGGAACCAATCAGCTACCAGAGAATGGAAGCGTCCAGAGCCCATCAAAACCTGCCAAACTGTCAGCTGATCCCATAATCCTTTCAATGTTCCACTTCCTTAAAGGAACCAGGTATAACTTCAAACCTTTCCCACCAACATTACAGAACTGCATTTTTCCTAATAAAAACTATACTATTCCCCCCCCATTTCTAAATGTCACAACTTCATGCTATTTCTTCAGAATTGATTCACTCAAGTATTTAATCAACCATACTAAAGAATTTTTTGGAAAACCTGAGTTTTACAAAGGAATGTTAAGACAAAAGTTACTTCAAATTAATAGCACACAAGTCAAATTTTTTCTAAAGAAAAATGTTTTGATCATACTTACAAAATATTCTTAAGATCTACTCAAATGAGCTACAGCATCAAGATTATTACTATTGGGCTGGGGAGACAGCTCAGTGGCTTAAGCACCTGCCTGGCAAGCACAAGATCGCAACTTCAATTCCCAGTACCACATGCAGTGCCATCCCCAGAACCCCTGGTGCATGGTGCCTTGCTGGCCCTGAAAAGTGTTGTGGTGCACACCTGTAATGCCTGCACTGTGGAGGCTGAGACAGGAGGATCACTATGAGTCTGAGCTGTGTAGAGAGACCCTGTAGCAAAAATACATATATATTATTATTGTTATTGTGATTTCTGAAACAGGGTCTTACTATTTAGTTCAGGCTGGCCTTGAACTCACTATGATGCTCAGACTGGTCTCAAAATCATTGGGATCCTCCAGCTTCAGCCTCCCTAAGGCTAAGATTATAGGCATGACCAGCATCCCCAGCTAATATCAAGCTTAGAATTTACTTGCCAACTTAAGATATAAAATACAATAATTGTTTGGTGACTTTTAATATGTTGTAGATTTAAGACTTCTACATTTTTATTTCTACATACAACCTTGAAAACAATTGTCAGCTATTCAGTCTATATTTATATATAAATTTTAAAATGCCATATGTATATATGATAGTAGACTTAGCAAAATGAGTGAAAGTTATAATTTCATAACACAAAGTTGAGAACTGATTTTATGTGACTTAGTTCGGAATACCGTCATTGTTCAAAGTTGGCTGACTTTCTGTTTCTTCCCGAATGCTTCAGGTTTCAATGATTTGGGCAAGATATGTGAGCTGAGAACAGTAACGACACCCATATCCAATATAACCAATAATGAGTTAACAATTTAACTGTATAGCTTTCAAGATTTTAGTAACAAGCTCTGTTTCAGTTTGTTTACTGGTGGAAATAATTCAGTGCACACTATCTCAAAATTTAGTGAAATATATAATATAGCTAAAACACACAGAAAATGAAATCATATACACCTCTGAAGTTTAAAAATTAAAAATACAGAGTGAATATACTTAATTTATTTTTTACATCAGTATCTAGTAATAATTATCTGAACATACAAATAGATTTCCATGTTAATGTCGAAATGTAACTTTAGGCTTAATATAAGCAAAGAGAAATTAAATATTCAAGTAATAGTATTGTTTAAAAGTACATGTATTAAAGATCACATTTAATATATTTTAAATACAATCTGATAATCTTATATTGCAGTTCTGTCATCTAGTATCAGACTTCTAGTCAGAAAATTCTGAAGTTAAAATAATATAAATGACCCTTTTCCCAAACAATTATATATAGCACAAATTGTATGAATCATACCAAAATGCCAAGAACCACCTACCTGACAGGATTACTGGTTAAAGAAACTCTCAGAGATTCTAGACAGTTAAGAAGTTTCTCATCTGAAATACCAGATCGTAATTCATGAACATATTCTTGTGAAGACAGGGTACATTCATGTTTGCTGTTTTTCAGCCCACCCTAAAAAATAAAAAAGGCACTAGGTTAGACAAGGAACAAGAATTTTTTTTTTAAAAAACTTTAAAATTGTGTTCTGTCATCCACACTGAAAAGAAAATTACACTGGTAGTGCTCAAAGAATAGAATATGGACTTAAATTGCATAAAATGTCATTGACAAGGGCACTTAAACTTACAAGTAGGCATTAGGAGTAATATTAGCTACTCGTCTTTAACCTAGAGAATGAAAAATTTGAACAATAGTCTTACTCATATTCCTAGTTAACATATTCATATTCAGTTCCTCAAAATGAAAAAAAGCAATGTAAAACATTATATTGGACCTAAATCTGTTGCAAGATATCACAGTATGACTATATCACAGAAATCAACTAAAATTTTTTATTAAAACATAAAACGAGATATTATGCAATTAGCATGCTGATTGAGTCAATGTAAACCATTTAGTAATTCACAACTAATCCTTCTTATTACTTCTATGGTGTAATTTTTTTAAAGTTGTTAAATATATTTATCAGGTAGCAATGCATTTTTAATTTCTAATATATGAGTTATTTCTAAAACTTATTATCTCACTATAGCTCCTTAGCTTCATCGCCTCCCAAGAAATATATGCAATTCAGGGAAAAGGTTGTGAGAAGTTCACCATCAACACATTCACTGTGCTAATAACTCATATTTTCCCTGCTACACAAAATCAATCATAATTTCTTCTTTACTACAGATATATTCTCAATGTGATTTTTATTAAGAATGCTTCCTGTTATGGTTTAGACTTCAAATATTTCCCAAAAGTCTCCTGTAATCAGAGGTATACTTTTTGAAAAATGATTGAATCACTGAAGCATGATACTAATTAATATGTTCACTAAGACCACATCACTGAAGGACATATCACTCATTCTGTCTCTTCCCTGTCTCTCTGCTTCCTGGATGCCATGGGTTGAATAGCTTTCTTTTACTATGCCTTTTTGCTATTGCATTTCTGTGTTAGAGCTAGCCAACTATGCACAGATTGAATATGCTGAAATCTCAAGCCAAACTGTACCTTTGCTTCTTCAAGTTGTGTCTAACAGTTATGTCATCCCAGTAATGTGAAAGTGACTGATGCACCACTTTCAGTTGTCTGATAAAGCATTCAACATATAAGAGTGATCTATTTGCTCATAGTGATATGATTACATGACTATTATAGCACTTAAAATATTATTGTAAGTCACTTGTATCTTTTTCATTCTATACTGGAAACTCCAGGTATATCAAGTTCTAACCGAAGTACCTGAATCTTCCCAACAAGATTGCTATTATGGAATTTCTCCATAGTAATTTCAGAAACTGGAAGTATAGTTTCACACTTTAGTTCCCATGTTTTGTACAATGACCACTGATGTGGTTTTTCTTATGTTATTAGGAGATATGGTAGATATAAAAGTTTATAAATGAATCAGCAGATAAATGGAATGGTAAATGAAACATCTAATTGAAATCATTTTACATTTCTACGTATCTATGCTTAATTCATCAAATTGTAACAGCAGATAAAGTTGTATATCGGTCCCTTACTTTTCACAGAGGTTACATTCCAGACACCCCCGCAATAAGTGAAAATCAGTGAAGTAGTAATGTTATATTTATTTTAGTACTTCTATATATTTTAAGGCTTTATTAACCCTTCCCACACTCTAATAAGCCTTTCTCACACTTTTAAAATTACCTCTAATCTTCTTAAACATTTTCTAAACCCATAAACCTACATAAATTTAACAACATAGATATATTTTATGGCACTACAAAATCCCACAACATAGTAAAAAATCCCCAATAAATAAGTTATGCTAATATTTTTTGAAAAACAATGAAAAAATGAGTCAACGAAATCCAATCGCAAAATAGCAAAGGACTGGTGTATAGTATAATTGGGCATTATACTTTTATGTTTGCTCACTCAACTCACTTTCTATAATAATTCAAAGTCCATCAGTAATAGTTAATTGAATGATTTGCTGATACACCACTCTTAAACTACCAGTTACAAGGAATTAAAGGTTTGAAAGTTTACAATCACATGCTACTTTCATATAATACTCAAACTTACTCTACTAATTAATAAATAAAGCAATTACTCCTCATCCTGTCCTGGAGGCCTGTAGATGGGGCTTTTCATTTTAGCATTTTCTATGTCTGGAAGACTCTTAGAAGAATCTCTCCACTACTGCCTCATTTAAGTCTCAACCCAAAAATCTCTGATCATCACATTTTAGATCTCAATTACAGAATTAGTTTTGCATAAGCTTAACTTGCTTGGTAATTAAGTTGTTTATCACACTTCCCCACTAGAACATAAATTCTGTAAGTCAGGAGTGCTGCTTCACATATTCACCTTTGGGTTTACAGCTCACAAAACAGTATACACAAAACATTTAAGATATATGTCTAGGAAGAAAGGGAGGGAGAGAAATAAATGTGTGAATGACAGATGAGTTTTGACATGGAAAAACTTATAAGCTTAGTTTCAATTTGCTTCAGTGTATTACAGATTTTGAGAATTTGAATTGAATATGTTCAGAGACGCTGAATATAGAACAGATGATTAGGATACTATATGTCCTGCTGGGTACAGCTCAGAGTCAAAGCCTACTTACTTTCTAGTAACCCTTTAGGACATTTTTACCTAACCCATATAAACCTGTTTGCTCATCTGTGACCTAGGGATAGAAAATATCAAGCCATCATGTTTCTTATATGATTAAGACAATATATATAAGTACAATTTACCTAAATCAGTATGCCATGTACCGTTAAGAGAAAGAAAATGTTGCTTTTTTCTAATTGACTTCCATATAATTGATTTCATGAAAGTGTATAGTCATGACTGAGACATTGCCCATGGAAAATTTGGCTATCCCATTACCCTGGAGTTCACCACCTACCCTAGTCTCAGAAATATATTTATGATATATAATTTAGTATACTCTGCTAATGTAAGGAGTGAAAACAGAAAATCTAATAGAGAAACACAGAAAATATATAGCTTTCTAGAACAAATATCTTGGGCAAGCATAAAAGAACTTTGAGGACTTAATAGAATTTCCTATTTGATAATTATATAAATATGACAGTATATTAAGGCTAGGCCCACCCCTGAGGATAAGCTCTTGTAATGCATTCGTTATAGAAAGAAAGAATACAAGTGATTGTGATAATGCATAATATGTGAAGTCAAAGAACAAAAATACACTGGTCCTTAGGTCACTCCTTCATCCATTATTTGCAGTCTTTCTCTAATACTGAAAAAATGTAGCAATAAGTATTCAATTATAAATATTCTATTAAAAACATCAAAGTGTCTTTAACATATTCAATGTGGTACAACATATTAAAAAGTCACTTAAAAACAAAACAGTGCAATAGATTAAACTAAATCTCTCTATAGTTAATAGGACTGTAATACAAGAATGGAGTATTATTAACAGCCTATTCTGATACTGAACAAAGGAAACAACTAGATAATGGATGGATAATAATGGAAATTTTAATTAACTGTTCTGTATGAGATTAATGAAAATTACCACTGTGCCCATTTGATCTTTAAAAAAACAATGCAGGTAAAGTTAGCAATTAGCTTACATCATGCTCCTCCATAACTAGGTGAACAAAACTATCCAAATTTGAATTCATTCCTTAACTTAAAATCATTAGGATGGAGATACTGTCTTATATTATTGAAAGACAGTGAACAAAGAACTAAAATGGACTTTGAGTCTGTTTATTAGTCTTATATTCCTCCTATTCTGATATGATATGTTAATATTAAAACGAGAAGCAATATTCTAAAAAAATTCTTTTTTCAGTTTGCAGTGCACATCACCACTTCTGAATTTAGATTGACTTACTCTGAAGATATTTTTTCATAGTTTAATATTAAACATACAATTTGAGAACAGGCTTCATACTTACTTGTCTAACTATAGATAATTAGATGAAACTATTGACTGTACAGATACATTTCCCATAGAGATAGAAATTACTATCACCGTGCAATTTTTAAAGAGAATGTAAATATTTTCACAAAAACAGTAATATTAATATCGATATGTATTACAAAATTTAATGGCAATATTCAATGTTTATGCTAACCAAATTACTTATTCATCATTACAGTTTTAAAAGATAAAATTTAATTGATTAAAAAATTTATATCTATAAATGATAATACATTCTTTACAATGTTCCTGCAATTTAAAAAATTCATTTTTTATTTTTTTTTTTAATTTTGTTTTGGAAACAAGAGTTTTGCTACACAGTCCAGAACTCCCTGGGCTCAAAATCATGGTGATCCTCCTGGCTCAGACTGGTGGTGGGATTACAGGCATTCACCGCTATACCCAGCTGTTACTGTAAATTTTAAAGCATAAAAAATTGAAAAGTCATGCTCCTCGAGTTTAAGTAGAAAAAGGAAACAAAACAATTGCCCTATTCAAGTCAATCTGCTCATTTATTTGGATAAGGTTTTTTATGAGCTATCTAACTCAGAATATTTTACTGAAGATTTGGCTATTATATATTTTTCTAAGAAAAAGCTCTCTCAAAAGAAGAGTGTTACATGTAGAGTAGGCCAAATAGCTGAGTGGATTAAAGAGCCTACAAGCAGGTGTAGGGGATAGGGGTTCAATCCCCATGCCAGCTGTGCCAGACCCGCCCTCGGTTTACGTTGAGATGGTAATAGAGACTGAGAGTAGTGGCGCGTGCCTGTAATCCTAGCTCTTGGGAGGCTGTAAACAGGTGGATCCGATTTATTAGTGAGACCCCCGAATGCCCTATAGACCCTCCATAGAAGATACTAGAAAAAAGTTATATAGTTATAAAAATACAAAAAAATCTTAATTTATTACAATATTTCAAATATTTTTCATTCTACTTTGTACTGAATTTGACAGAAAAAAATGTACACAGATACACTACGTACTATTAAGTGAAGTGTATAAAAATATGTGCATGAAATTACAATCATGATATAACATTACACAGTGTCATTTCCCATTATAGGAAATACTTTAGTTTTTTAAATTTTTGTTAATATGTTTTCAGTATACAAAGATTATATTCATACCATAGGGAATTGTTACATATACATAATATGCCCTAAATTCTTTTTACTTTTCCTGTCCCTCTTCACTCTCCCACTTCTGTTTTTCCCCTTCTCATTTTAAAAAGATCAGGCAACACTTCTTAAATAAGGGCATTTTCAGAGTGTTGAAGTAAATATAGAAGATAAAAGAACATATCTAAACTTTTAGGGCAGAAAAAGAGTAATTTTTCACAGTGATCTACAGGCATCATAGTTCTTCAAATTATATATACCTCTTTACCTCTAACACATGTGATTATAGGTAAATAAATGTAATTAGTTGAAATGTTTAATAAAATAATTGTATATAGTACTGGAGAGATAGCTCAGTAGAATAAGTGCTTGCCTGGCAAGCACAGGGTCCTGAGTTCAATCCCTGGTACTGAAAAAAAAAATTAGGCTAAAATAATTGTCTACATAAGGTTTCTGAGAGAATGTATTGACATTCACACATTAAATGTCAGCTAACCATTTTGCTATCAGATTATAGAAGCTAAGCCAGAAAACAAATGCTTCTTAATTGAGAACATGTGCTAGAACAATAGCCAGTTTCCTCAACTTTTCAGTTCCACTACATTTACTTCACTTTCCAATAAAAGGAGAACATATATGTATCACTTTGACTGGAAAAAAGTCATATATATATAAATCTAGTGGCCATCTTGTTTGTTGTGAAGCATGTACTTAAAATAGCATATACAGGAACCTACTACATAATAATATCAAATACTCAGCTAAAATCCAAATAATCTTCAAATTTTGATATTATCTAAAATAAAAATGTAATGTTTAAAGAATGATTATTCAGAGCCACTGAAATTTCATTGCTTATAAAAGTCACCACATTTGAACTACATAAATTCAGAGATACCAATCCCAAAAGGATAAACAACTATTAATGTTAGATTTTTCAAGGCATTTTAAGTAATTCTCAATATTAATCTGGATAATAAGTAGCCTGATATGTTTTTCTTTCATACATAATAATAAATATGTTGGCTATTCTCCTTTAAAATTTGTCAGTAACTACCTCTTAATACTAGTAATTGTGATGAACAATACATATGGATAAATGACATCAAGTAAAGTTTTAAAACTATAGTATATCTACTAGCACTTCCTTTTTTAGAGGTGGATACCAAAAATTGAACTCAGGACCTAGTGATTTCCAGGCAGGAGCTTATCCCACTGAACTGTATTGCCAGCCCTCTTTTATGTCTTTTTTCTTCTTTTACTAGCATTTCTTTGAGCCTTTATTACCAATCACAGTGCTTAAGGAAAAAAATAAGTTTTATACTTACTTTTTGTTATACAGAATTCAAACAATGAAATATAAACATTATGGAACCAGGGTTCTCAATCCAAACAATGTATACAATTTGAAAGGTAAATATAATGTCTTGATTTTCAGTATCTTCTATCGTACTTTAGCAGTGATTTCGATTATGTGAGTAGGCAACATGCTACAGCGTTATTACTAGCACATTCAACTTGGTTGCCAATAGACAACACAGTTTCCAATGGTACCACATACATATCTGCAGAAGTATTGCAGGTAAAATACCTCATGTAACATCTGAACTCATCATTTCTTCAAAATTATAATAGTTTACAATCTTCCACATTGGTTATTTTAAAAAACTGTTAAGCACTACATTAATACATCTTCATTTTTAACTATTTTGAGATAATGGGAACATGTATATAATTTTAAGAAACAACATAGAGAAATGTCTTAATTTCCCCCATGGTTACAACATGTTTATCTATACTACAATGTCACAAATTGGTGTACTGACATTGATAAGCCCACTTATCTTATTTAGAATGCCCATGTTTGACGAAAACTTATTTGTGTGTATGGAGATGCTATGTGTGTGTGTAGTTTTTTCTTTTCAAACCAGGTCATATATGGAATCACAATACAGGTACTCTTTTCCAATGCTCTTTTTATTGAGCCTACTTCCCAGGAGAGTTGTACAACTTATTGCATAAATCAAAACTATGCTCTTCTTTGTTGGTAAATAGTATGCCATGGTATAGCTTTAATGCAGTTGAGTTATAACCTTACTCATTAAAGAAGATTGGTCAAGCACCTAAGTTAGTTGAATGACAATGGAGTGCCCATCTCTGACAGGTGTACAGAAAGGAAGGGCTATAGAAACAAAGAATCATGATGTGTGTGTATAGACAGTACAGTGGGGATAGATAACGCTGTGCTTCTACATAATCCTATGAGAGGCAAGATTTGCACTAATGGTGATTGGACAGGATATTATGTCAGCTTCTAGTACTATGGACAACCACTAGGAAAATAACAAAGTAGAAAGTATTAATTATTGAATCTTTGATGTAATTCAGGTATAAAAAATAAGATACGCAAAGAGCTACACTCTATTTACTGATAAGAGACATCGGTATAAAAATGTCTGTAAGTATAATATCATGTATGCACATTCTATGATACCAAAACATTATGAAAAGTTTGCAATGTGTTAATTTATCAAATCCATCTTGTCAAGGTACCTTAAAACTGTCTCATTTATATTTGTACTTCAATAAAAGAAAAATTAAAAAAATAAATAAATAAAACAAAAATAAACAAACAAAAATAAAGAACATTGGTATGTTTCAAGATTTTGTGTGAGTGAGGTGTCTATGAACATACCCAGGTACATTTGTGTGAATCTAATTTTATTTTATTCATAGTCTTGCTATGTAGTCCAGTACAGCTGTTAGCTCACTATGTAGCCCAAGCTTGACTTAAAAACACAGCCTTCTTAATCAGCCACCCACGTGTTACAGACACATGGCATCAAGTTCAGCTTTAATATAAGTTTTATGTCTCTGGAATGTGTCATTTTCATAATTTTTATAAGCATATATTAATGCAATCAGTTTTCTGATTTATAATACAATGTATGTTATATTTGGATTTTGAAATATGATTCTTTGTTTTGTGGTGTTGCAGATTGAACTACAAAAGCCATGATTCTAACGAGGCCCACCAGATCACCAAAGGGCCCTGGAACAAAATAAGATAATAATCTTCATACTAGCCAGTTTCCTCAACTTTTCAATTCCACTACATTTATTTCACTTTCCAATAAAAGGAGAATATATATATATATATATATATATATATATATATATATATATATATATATATATCACTTTAATTGGAAAAAAGCCATCAATGTGAATAGTGACTTTAAATAATGGGAAGGACTGAATAAGTGACAATGTCCAAAGGAACAAACCATATATTTGACATAGCCAGTGTTACTGTTGTACTATTTAAATATAGAAAGAGTAGTGAAATCCTGTCAGCATTTATGCTAAGGCAAAAAGCTATAAATGTACTTAAATATTTTCCTTTCCTACTTTATAATTTCATAGTTGCAATTCGAAAATCACTTTAGACACTGAAACAAAGCTAGGTTAATAATACTTCTGCAAGTTATAAATGTTTCCTACAGCCTAGATAGAAAATACATAGTAAGTAATGAAGCTATAAATCGTAAATGAAATAAAGAAAAAAAATTCTTCCAGAGAACAAAACACACCCCATTACTTTCACACTGCTTGCTTTCCCAACATTCTAGCAAGTGCTGTCAGCCAAAAAAGATTACACAGAACGTTATTCAATTCCTTGTCTCATTGCTGATAGGAGGCAATGTATCAATATTAAAATAGCCAAAGCACAGAAAATATTAGAAAAGGCAAAAGAATTATAATTATTTTACATGAAAACAAATGGATTGCATTTTTGGTCCTGAATGAGACTGACAGACTCAGGTATCAACAATACCTTACAAATAGCTTCCACAATATTTTCTATCTACTATTTCATCTGAGTCTAACAGCAGGGAAACATGTTATTAAAACTATTTTTTTTCAGTTGTGAAAATTGAGGCATGGAGAAGTCATGACTTCTCTGAGACTATATAACTGACAAGTAATTGTCAGAAGCCAGGCTAGCACCAAAGTCTATAGTTCCTTTCTAAAAACAGTATAAAACTATCTTCAAGGGAGTATAACATTTTTATAACAAAAACAGGAAAAGTGAGCAAATATTTCTTTAGTATTTCTTATCCTTATGGGCTGAGTGAATTTGGTTAACCTATCACTTGACTTCTGGGAACTCGGTTTCAATTCTATAAAATGGACAAAGTCTATACACTATCTATCAGTCTGAAGGATGAAAGAACTCCTAATAAAACACAATGTCTGGTATACAATAAGAATTTCATTAACTAAAACTATTTTACATAGTACTTTATCATTTATTTAAGAAGTATTATCTTTAATAATTGACCAATGAAAGAAATACTGGTGTTACTGAATTCAGTAATTTATAGCCCCTACCATATTCAGCTACAGGAGGGCTGATGATTTTTCTAAGGTGTTCAGAAAATCATTCTTAGAGATTAGGCTCTTATTTTAAAAACTGTTTTCTTAGGATATGTAGGGTTTTCTGTAGTGTTTTTGGCGGGCTGATTGTGGAATGTGTAAAAGTGAAAAAAGTTACTGGAACAGTGCTGAAGCCACTGCTCCCCTAATAAAGAATTTACATATGTATATGCTTTGTATATTCATATTTCACATGATTTCTTATGGAAAATCAGCTCTTATGTTAATAAAACAAAGTTTTAAAACCCCTGAACTAGATTACTATGTCATTCTAAATTTGTGATTCACAGCATAAAACTGTATGTATACTAAAGCAGAAGTCACACATTTTTAAGAATAGAACAATTTTTGAGTGGTACTGAAGATCAACCCAGAGTGTGCTACCACTGAGGTATAGCATCAGCAATTATTTTAAGATAAGGTCTCCTTAAGTTGCCCTATCTGATCTTTTTCTCATTTTTTTTAAATTTTTTTTTGTTGAAGTACAAATATCAATGAGACAGTTTTAAGATACCTTGACAAGATGGATTTGATAAATTAATACATTCCAAACTGTTTTCATAATGTTTTGGTATCACAGAAGGTGCATACATGATATTATACTTACAGACATTATTGCACCGTATGTCTCTTATCAGTGAATAGAGTGTAGCTGTTTGTGTCTCTTATTTTTTATACCTGAATTACATCAAAGATTCAATAATTAATACTTTCTACCTTGATATTTTCCTAGTGGTTGTCCATAGTACTAGAAGCCAACATAATATCCTGTCCAACCACCATTAGTGCAAATCTTTCCTCTCATAGAATTATGTAGAAGCACAGCGTTATCTATCCCAACTGTACTGTCCATAAACACACATCATGATTCCTCCTTTCTGTACCCCTTCCTTTGTCTACACCTGTCAAAGTCTTTTTCTCATTTTGATGTAAAACAAGATGTAAGACCAGATCAAGCACAGGCTCTGCAAGTGTGTGGGAGAGCTTCTGCACTCCCCTGAACTCTCTGGACCTCTCCACACCAAGCCCAGGCTTGCCCTGTGAGAACTTCTAGCCTAGCTCTGGGGTTACCTCCAGACCCACCCAAGCCCAGCCCCTGCCAGGGGACAGCTTCTGTGCTCCGCTGCACCTGATAGACCTCTCTGGAACAAGCTAAAGCCCACTGCGAGAAATGAGACCTTTCACCTTGCTCTCAGGAGCACTCTACCCGCTGGAGCCAGCCCAAGCATACCTTGTGAGTGAGAACTTCTGCTGTGCGCTTATGGGGACCCCTCCAGACCCATCCAGGCCCAGGCCAAGTGAGTCTGTGGGAGAGCTTCTGTGCTCTCCTGCACCCGCTAGACGAGACTGACACTGCCAAGGCCAGACACACAGGCCTCTTGTAAAACCATGAAGCTGAAGTCCCTACAGAGAGACCAGGGGCCAAAATCATGCAGCTAGGCCAGAAGCAGAACATCTTGCCAGAGGGGTACAACATTCACTGCCAAGGGCTGCAACAGGAAGCTGATCACAGTAACCAGACCGAAGCCAGGCACATTTGGATGAACCCAAACTTAGTAGATCTGCACCCAAATTTTAATAGGTGTTAAGGTTTTAACTGCACCAAAGTTCTACACCAAAGGGCAGAGGATCATGCCATACAAAATGACAAAGAGAAGGAGCAAAATGCAATTTCTGGTCCCAAGCCCACCTGGAACAAGTTTAGAGGAAACTAGCACAGCTGAAATGTCTGAATGAAGTGTCTGAAGTAAAGAAAGAATAGCAGAAAAGTATAGAGGAACTCAGATCAGAATTAATCTCTGAAATAAAAAAGAAATCTATAAATTAAGAACATCTGAAGAATCAAATGCATAAATGCATAGAGGAAATGAGATTAGAAATAATCACTGAAATAAAAGTAATAACTGCTTCTTAAAAACACTGATAAAAAAAAGATTAGAAAAGCAGCTGATTCCTTTAATGAGTAATATAGAAAAGAAATGATCCATGAAGCAGAGTCAAAAAGATATGGATGAACTTAAAATTTCCGTCACAAGCTTGCAAAACCAATTGAATGAAAGTGAACATAATTTCAGATCTTGAAGATGCTGTGGCAGCTAGTAAAAAGGTAAGAAAAGATCTCAAAAACAAGTAGAATGCAGTAAAAAATAACATCATGTGCAAGACAACACAAAGATGAATAACGCGAGACTAATAGGCATCATTGAGAAACAAGGAGTCAATACAAATGATATAAAAAGAATATAGGAAGAAATAATAGCAGAAAACTTCCCAAATATGAGAAAACAATCTGACATTCAGGAAACTGAAGCATAGAGAACACCAAATAACTTCAACCCAACTAAAAATACACTGAGACACATAATAGTCAAGATTCCAGAAATCCAGCACAAGATTAATATACTAAAAGACACTAGAGAAAAGAACCAAATCACATTTAAAGCAAAACCCACCAGAATAACGGCCGACTTCTCATCACAAACCATGAAGGCAAGAAGAGCATGGAGCAGAGTACTTCAAGTCCTCTATGAAAATGAAACCCAGTCCAGACTACTATATGCTAAACTCTCATTCAAGTTTGATGGAGAAGTGAAATACTTTCTTGTCAAAGAAAAAATAAACAATTTCATCATAACAAAGCCAACTCTACACATACTACTAAAAGATGCTCTACAGAGGGACCAAAATGACCCAAACTCCAGGCAAGAAATACAAGGTTGGGGCCAGGGAGATGGCCCCGTAGAATAAGCACTTCCCTGGCAAGCACAAAGGACTGAGTTCAATCCCTGGTTCCACAAAAAGAAAAAAAAAAAACAGAAGGAACCCAATAAATGGGACAAACAAACACAGGAGAAAAAGGCCTAACAACAGCAGGTAAATAACATCTCGAGCTCAAATCAGTATATCTAAATTATAACCATTAATGTTAATGGACTCAATTCACCAATTAAAAGAAATAGACTTGCACAGTGTATTAGGAAACAAAATCCAACAATAGACTGTATAAAATAAACACACTTAACTCATAAAGAAATTCAGAAGCTAAAAGTCAAACAATTGCAAACAACACTAAATGCATCAGCAACTCAGAAAAATGCAAGGACAGCAATCCTGTTTTCAGACAGTCTCAAATTCAAACCAAGAATGATCAAACGAAATAAAAAAGGCCACAATTATACTGGTGAGGGGAAAAATTCAAGAGGAAGAAGTAAGAATTATAAATGTATATGCACCAAAAACAGGAGCACCTATCTCAACATTCACCTCCACCACGAGAGTGAGACAAGTCTTAATGGGTGTGAAAAAATTAATATCCAATACCACAATCTTAACAGGAGACCTTAAAAACAACTTATCCAAAAAAGATATATCAAGCAGACAAAAATTTAGTAAAGAAAGCAGCAGAACTGAACCAGAGCTTGGACCAAATGGACTTAGTGCACATATACAGAGTGTTCCACCCAATGACAGCTGCATAACATCTTTTTTCAGCTGCACATGGATAATTTCCTATAGTAGACCACATACTGGACCACAAGTCATGCTTAATTATATTCAAGAAAACAAAATTATCCCACGCATATTATTTGAACACAGTGCAATGCAACTGGAAATAAAGGAGACAATACAATAGCAAAATCCATAAATACGTGGAAATTAAAACCCTACTCATCCACCAATGGGACACAGATGAAATTAAACATGAAACAATAATTACAACTCAATGAAAATTCAAGCACAACTTATCACAATTTATAGGATGCAATGAAAGCAGTTCTCAGAGGGAAATTCATACTGTGAACCCACACATTAGGAAAACAGAATGGTAACAAATAAAACACTAATTTTGCACCTCCAACATCTAGAAACGAAAAGCAAACAAAACCCAGTGGACAAAGATGGGAAGAAATCATAAAGATTAGAGCAGAAAGCAATTCAGTTGCCATGAAGAAAACGGTACAAATAATTCATGAATCAAAAAGCCGATTCTTTCAAAGATTAAATAAAATTAATAAGCCTCTATGGTAAACTCATCAAAAAGTGGAAAGAAAGAAACTTACGTACAAGCAATAAGGAATGAAAAGGGTGTAAGACCCCAATGGAAATTCAGAAGACTGTCAACAGCAACTTTGAGAACCTTTACTCTCGCAGAATAGAAGACAAGGAAGAGATGGACAGATTCCTTGAAAGGTACAAATTACCAAAACTGAATCAAGAAGATGTAACAACTCTCAATAACCCAATAACAGCCACTGAAATACAAAATTTAATAAAACCTACCAACAAAGAAAAGTTCAAGTACTGATGTATTCCCAGCTGAATTCTACAAACAATTTAGAGAAAATTTAATCCCTATAATCCTAAAACTCTTCAATAAAATTGAAATGGAAGCAATCCTCCCCAAATTATTAATGCAGGTAAGTATTACACCAATACCAAAATCGGGGAAAGATGTAACTAAAAAAGAGAACTACAGGCCAATCTGCCTCAGGAACATAGATTTAAAATCCTCAATAAAATTATAGAAAATAGAATACAGCAGATCATCAAGAAGATTATACACCATGATCAGTAGGATCCATCCCAGGGATGTAAGGATGGTTCAACATATACAAATCTATAAATGTAATACACTACTTCAATAGAGCCAAATCTAAAAACCACGTGATCATCTCAATTGATGCAGAAAAGTCCAACACTCATTCAGGTTCAACATCCTAAAAAAATTGTAATAAGTGGCCTCTAATACAATCTGAGAAAAGCCATCTATGACAAGCCAACTTCTGTCAACAGCAACTTTGAGAACCTTTACTCTCACAGAATAGAAGAATGGGGGAAAACTGAAATCTTTTAATCTCAAATCTGGAACAAGACAAGCTTGTCCTCTATCACCCCTCCTATTCAATATAGTTCTGGAATCATTACCTAGAGCCATTAAACAAGAGAGAGAAATAAAAGGAATAACAATAGGTAATGAAGAAGTTAAGTTATCATTATTTGCAAAAGACATGATACCTTACTTGGAAGATCCAAAATACTCCACCAAGAAGCTATTAGAATTGATACAGAAAAGCAGTAGCATAGCAGGCCACAAAGTCAATACCCAAAAGTCAATAGCATTCCTCTACACAGATAACAAACACACTATGAAGGAAATTAGAGCAATAACACATTTACTATAGCACCATGGAAAATGAAATAAAATGGAATTAATATAACTAAAGAAGGCAATTATCTTTTCAAGGAAAATTGCAGTACTCTGAAAAAAGAGATCATAGTGGATTTCAGAAAATGGGAAGATATTCCCTGCTGTTGGATAGGAAAAATTAGTTCTGTGAAAATGGCCATACTCCCAAAATTTCTGTACAGATTTAATTCAATCCCTACAAACTACCACCAACATACCTCCCAGACTTACAGCAATCATTCCTAAAATTTATAGGAGCGAGAAAAGACCTAGAATAGCAAAGGAAATCCTGGCCAACCATGCCAACGCAGGAGGCATTAAATTCCTGACTGGAAATTATACTAGAAAGCCACTGTGATAAAATCAGCATGGTATTGGCGATGAAATAGACCTGAGGATTAATGGAATAGATTAGAAGATGAAGAAGCCTCTACGAACACTTCCAACCACTTAATCTTTATAACAAAGGGCCCAAAAATGCTTACTGGAAGAAAAGTAGCCTTTTTAAGAAATAGTACTGGAAACCCTGGCTCTCTAATGCCAAAAAGTAAAACTTGACCCAGGTCTATCAGCATGCACTAAGCTAAAGTCAAAATAGATTAAAAATCTAAACATTAAAAGAGAAACAGTCAATCTTGTGGAAGATAAACTAGGAGGAACACTTGAAGACATACGGATAGGCACAGAGCTCATGAACAAAAATCAAATCACATGGGTAATAGGTGAAAGAATTAACAATTGGGAATTCCTCTTATTGAGAAGTTTTTGCACGTCAAAAGAAATTACCCACAAGGTAAAAAGACAACCCATGAATTTTGTAAATAATCTTGACTAATAAGCACTTGGACAAAGGTCTACTCTCTAGAATTTATAAAGAACTAAAAGGAATTAGGGCCCCAAAATTTAAAGACCCAATACAGAAATGGGCATTTGAGATGAACACACACTTCTCAGAGGATGAAATTAAAGAAGTGAATAAATATATGAAAAAATGCTCCACATCACTAGCCATCCATAAAATGCACAAAACAAGACTGAGATATCATCTCACCCCAGAAAGAATGGCTATTATAAGGAAATCAACTAACAACAAATGTTGGAAGGACCAGGGAGATGGCACAGTAGACTAAGTGCTTCCCTCACAAGTGCAAAAGCCTACGTTCAATCCCTGGTTCCAAAAAACAAAAGTACACTGGTGCAACCATTATGGAAATCAATGTGGAGACTCCTTTAAACACTAGGACTGGAAATCCCATTCAAACAAGCTTTCCCCTCACAGGGAATATTTTTAGAAGAACTGAAACTGTCATATCATAATGATATATGTGTACCTATGTTTACAGCAGCACAATTTTTGATAGCCAAATCTTGGAAACAACTAAGATGCCTCCCATAACCTGAGGAATGGACGAAAAAGATGTGGTATTTTTTATACAATGAAGTATTAGTCAGCTATAAAGAATGATAAACTTGAAGCATTTATATTTAAGTAGATGCCACTTGAAGATGTACTCATAAGTAAAATAAACCAGACCACATGGGTAAATATAATACAGTCTCTCTAGTATAAGAACTCAAAAGAAGAAATACAAATAGAAAGGCATAACACAATTAAAAGGAAAGTGATAACTTGAGGATTAGACAACAAAGAGAGGGCAAAAAAAAAAAAAAGCTAGAAAACATGACGGGCAAATCCATACATTTAAATTCACTAGATGGGTAAGGCAACGATCCTGAGAAACATCAGCAGGTTTTTGAAACTAGCAGTTACTTAGTAGGATTCTTACCCTTACTAACTATATATGGTGATACCTGAGAACTAAGCTACTGCAGTGAAGAGAGCAATGTGTAACAGTAGGCTCATGCTTGGAATGCCTGTCATTCTGGTCTTATAAATACATACTGCTTGTCATGTCATACTGTCTCTCAAGTATTTTTTTTTAAAGTAATAAAAGAAAAGATGTAATACAAGACATTAACAAAAATAGAAAAAAAAATACTCCTTTTGTATTAAAAACAAAATCTGATAACACAGTAATAAGACAATAATAATGGCTAATATATTACATGACCTTAAAAGAATGGCTAAAATAGTACTCAGAATAAAAGTCACAGACAAGCAAAAATTTGTACCTTACAAAGAAGAAACAAAAAGTCAAAACTTTGTTTTCAGTGAGCAAAAGAAACTACTAGTATAAATGAAATAAGCTAGCATTTAGCTTAAAATATTTTGGCACAAACAGAACAGATAATTGGAGTAATCTGAGCTTTTCCTTACTTCCTACTTATATATCTTGTATTTTGTTCCTTAATGATTGAGTAAAATGTGGTATTTACATACAGTGGAGTACTATTCTGCCATAACACTAAGCTTGAGGCATCCATAAACAGGTAAATAAGTCAGACATACAAACTCAAATATCACATGGTTTCTCCTATATAGAAACTTTAAAAGTATGTATATCTGTCTCTTCCGGGATAATTCTGAACTTACAAACCTACTACCTTAGAGATGAGTAGAACCACACCTGACTGAGGCAAAAATGTTCACTGCCACCATATTCTTTGTAAATACGTTGATGATCTGGGTGTTTTTTGTAAAGAAATTGAAGCAGAAAACAGAACAGAAGCTATCCCTTGTTGTACATATGGACTTTTTCATGTAAAGATACTACCACTCAATGTTTGTTGAGTTTTCATGACATTGCTTGCTTGGCAATTACTGAGAAAGGCTGAAATATGTTAGGGTTTAGAGTCTGTGGTGGTGGTGGAGTGTCATAAGATCATGATCACAGTAGATAAAACAGTCAAGGAGTTTCATTGATATGTAACTTGAGTCTTGGGTAAGAAGGCCAGGCAGTGTGTAAAATTTTGGATTTTCATTTTGCAAGATAATTTGACAAAGGTAGACATAAAATGGATCAAATGAATAACCAACTGTTAACAAAGTCCTGCCATCTTAATCATAACACCTACATTGCATTTAGGATCACATTACTGATGAGAAGTAAAACTCATTATCTCTGGCTAATAAGAGAGTTATAATATGAAAACAGATTTGTACTAAAATAAAGACCAAATTATATCACAAAATGCTGTCTGTACTCATCAAAATTTAACCAAATATCAAACAGAAAACACAGATATTACAGTTGGGCCATCCTAACTGCACTACAGGCACAGAAAACTCCTAACGGTTGGCACTGTTGTTTGTACACATTGTGAGTAGCAATTCAGATTGAGAAAAGTATCACTTTTCTCATTTCAATTCATTTCAATTCACATTTCACTGTTTTGAAAGTTTCTTTAACATGCATAGTTTATTTTACAAGTTACATAAGAACTATAAGCATAAGTTAAATCTTTGTCTTGACATATCTTTAAGCAGTATAATTAAAATACTTTAGTTTTGAGAAGTATTTTCATTTAAAAGGTTATCAAGTTTGAGAAACTGCTCAAATGGCACTGAAAGAGTTTAGGATACATATCTGCATTTTAGATGATGGCTGGGGCAGGGAGAGAAGTATGTAAAATTTGCTGGGAAGGTACTGGCAGCACCAGGCTTACATACAGAATTTTTCAAATTTTGAAGTAAGAATGTGATAATATGTTAATCATACACTGCAGTCAGAAAAGATTGTATTACAGGGTTACTCTAGATTTATTTCATGTAGGTAAGTGAATGACATGACAGAGAAACTAAGATGATTTCAAGGGGAGAAACCAAGGTTTGAAAAATCTGAACAAGGTCTACTACTAAGTGCTAGAGCTTAAAACTGGATCTTAAGTCCACCCCTAGGATCGGTGGGTTTAACCATTAAGCATAGATCCTCCATTTTATTTTTTATTTTTTGGTGGATATGGGTATTGAATTCAGGCCCTCGCGCTTGCCAGGCAAGTGATTATTCTAATGCGCTCTCTCCCAGGCCCAGGGCCTCCATATTAATGGTAATGAAGTTGTGTTCATTGCCATAGGGAAGAAAGCCATGTACAAAATTCTAGATCAGACTGAGAAAGGATGATACTGTCAAAGTGAGATAAATCTGATCAAGTGCCATTACCAAATTGGCACAATAGTTCTCTGGCTTCACTTTTCCCTGCACAAATCCAACAAAATACAACCCATAAGCAACAAGAACATAGTGAATATCCAAGAAGGCTTAGAAGCCTAAGACAACCCTTACACTGCAGAGTAGAGAAAAAGCACTATCCAAAAGTGAAAGAGACAGTTCTTCTTATGTCACATGCACAAAGTTCCCCTGCATCCATGGCTTTTGGAGTAGGATGGGTAAATAGAGGAAGACCACACTAGGACCTTTTACATGAGGCTCAACAACTCAATGCCAACTCAATAATTCAACCCCATACAAAAAATAATAACCAATTTTGAAATAGGTAAAAAAACTAATACATATTTCTTGAAAAAAGGTTTAAAGAAGCCAACAGGTATATTTTTAAAATGCTGACATCACTGATAACTGTAGAAATGAAAGTCTTATCACAAACAGGATTTCATTCCTATTAGAATGGCTGTTATTAAAAAGACGATACGAAATGTTAGCAAAGATGTGCTTTATAACTGACTGACTTGTTGACATTTTCATAATGTTTAGGAGATCATTAACTTTGGAAAACACGAAAATTTTATTTAAATCCCACACCTCTTACTTACGTTTGTTTAATTTTAATAGTAATAGGTTTTCTGATATCATTTATGTATCACAGGATTCTACTGAGGATTTAAACATACATAAATATAAACTATACAACTCTGTGTCTGATAAGTAGATAGGTATGCAGTATGTTTTTCTTGCCTATTGTCATTATAAACATCTACTTCCTGACTGTACTAGGTGCCAATCACTGTACATTTATTATACAAGTGAGTTTAAGACAAGGTATCAATGCCAGGAAGATGACTCCGTGGAATAAGCACTTCCCTGGCAAGCATAAGGGCCTGAGTTCAATTCCTGGTTCTGCCAAAAGAGAAAAAAAAGACAAGGTATCACCACCAGGTAGTTTAGACAATTCTTGAATTTACTATGTAGCTCAGGATGACCTCAAATTCAAGTGAATCCTCCTGCCTCAGCCTTCTAAATGCTGAAATTACAAACATGAATTCCCATGCTAGGCTATTATCCTAATCCTTTATGACAACTTTATAAAGCAATAATTATTCACATTTCACATGTAAAAAAACCGAGCCTAAAGAATCTTATAAAATTATCTCAAGTCATACAAAGTTACTAAGCAAAGAGATGCAAATTTTGGTTCATTTGAACTCCTTCCAAGGGCCCACAAAATCCCTTGCAAATTTGACACTGCCTACTTTTAGAACTTCATCTGATTCTATCTGCTATCTTTTTCACTAACTTCCACATCCAGTAGTGTATTGTCTAGCACTGAAACATACACACTGTATTCCAATGTTAAGGCCTTTGCCTGTGTTTCTTCTGCTTCAAAGGCTCCTATTCTAAATCTTTGCATGATTGTTTCTGCCCATCACTGGACTACCAAACGCTCACACAGATTTCTCTAACCATCCTGTATGATGTAGTCCATTATTAAAACAACATCTTTCAAGGTCTAAGTGAGATGACACAGGGACCGCTGGATCCTGATTTGATCAAGAGCCCAGGCTAGGCATATGAGTGAGATGACCTGAGGCCCACTGGATCCTCATTCAACCCAAAGCCTAGGTCCAACATGGAACCTGCAACAGAACTCCCTGCAAAGAGGCTAGAGACAAGACCCACCCAGCTGATGTAGGAACAGAATATCTTGCCAGAGTGACTCAGAAGGTTAAAATCCAAGGGCTGCAACAGGAGGAAGTGTAGCAGAGCAACCAAATTGAAGCCACACCCACTTAAATGAGATTGAACTTCATGGATCCAGACCTGGTGCTAAGTTAATAACTCTATCTAAGCTCTACAACAAAGCTCAGAAGATAGTGCTGTAGAAAATGACAAAGAGAAGGAGCAAAGTACAGTCTCAGGCCCTGAGCCCATCCAGAACAAATGCAGAAGACAATAGTATTGAAGAAATTGGAAATTACATACCTGAAATCTCTGAAATAATAGGATGTGAAATAAATAAATAGCTGCAGAAAGGTATAGAGGAAATCAGATCAGAAATAATTTCTCAAGTAAAAAAAGAAATGATAACTATCAACTATAATAAAAGTACTAAGTGCTTCTAAAGAACACACTGATGAAAAATACAGCAGAATATAAAAATGATGAAATCCTTGAATAAGCAATATAGGAAAGAAATAGAATGCATGAAGCAGATCCAAAGTGATATACAGGAATTGAAAACCTCAATCACAAGCTGGCAAAAATGTTTGAATGAAAGTGAGATTAGGCTTTTAGACCTTAAAGACACCACTGCAGGTAGTGAAAATGTAAGAAAAGATCTCTTAAAAACAACTAGGATGCAGGAAAAAAATAATTCAATACCTGCAAGATGATGAAAAGATGAACAACGTGAGACTAATAGGCTTCAATGAGAAGGAGTCAATTCAAATGATACAAAAAGAATATGGATGGAAGCAGTAACAGAAAAATTCCCAAATTTGGGGAAACTATCTGACATTCAGGTAAACAAAGCACACAGAACTCCAAGTAACATCAACCCAATTAAAAACACACCTCGACATATAATGATTAAGATCCCAGAAATTCAACACACGAACAGTATTCTAAATGCCGCTAAAGAAACAGATCATGTCTAAAGGAAAACCCATCAGAATAACAGTAGATTTCTCTTCACAGAACGATCAAATCAAGAAGAGTGTAGAGCAAAGTACTTCAAGATGTGCAAGAAAACAAATTGCAACCCAGACTGATACACCCTGCAAAGAAGTGACATACTTCCATGACAAAGAACAACTTAAGAGTTTCATGATGACAAAGCCAAACCTACATAGACTACTAAAAGATGTTCTAGAGAAGGAGCAAAATGACCACAACTCCATGCATGAGAATGGAAAGAACCCACCAAACAGGGCAAACAATTAAGCACAGGAGATTTAGAGGTATACAAAAGCAGTCTTTCAGTTATTCTTTTGTATACAGCAGCAAGATATTTCCATCGGTATTCTCTACAAATGGACTTCTCCTGCACCCTATGGGTCATGATTCTGTCTGGGTCTACAGGGTGGATATCAAGGAAATAGCAGTAGCTCAGTCCCACAAGTGACACATGACCACCAGTAAGTGTTACAGACCTTATCTATGTCCACCACACAGTAGAACTTTGTGCAATACCCTATCCCCAAGCTGTTAGAAGTGCTGGTCGTTTGTCATTCCATTATTTATCTTATCTTCTATTCATAGTAATTATTTACTATCATGAAAACTTTTTCTTAGTTCAATTGTTTTGAAACATTTATTTTTAATTAATTAGTGTTTAATTTTCAAAATATTGCTTAATCTTAATTTTTGTTTTAAGATTTATACTGTATATGTGACTTACAATCTGTTTAAAAGACATGGTATTGGGTGGGCCAGGGAGATGGCTTAGTGGAATAAGTGCTTCCCTGGCAAGTGCATAGGGCCTGAGTTCAATCCCTGGTTCTGCCAAAAATAGAAAAAAAAAAAAAGACATGGTATGATACTTTCTCCTAGTATTACAAACTTTAAAAAGTTTATTTCCATTTTCCATTGACTATATTACTTCTTCCCTATCTTTTAGGCACACACACGTATGAAAAAAGATGTGTATAACTCGACATAAGATTGATACTGTTTCACAGAAATCTTTAATGACCTTTTAAATGGGTTTATCTAATATATTTTACATAGTCCTACATAACTGTCATTTGAGAGCTCTTTATTCTTCATCTAGGAGTGTTCAGCAACTTGTCTTGCCTTTTGAAATATGCTCTTTGTTGTCCCTTATATGCTACATCTGGAGGTATTAAAATTTTCTGAGTTTGTATATCTAGAAAATATTTTACTTTTAGTTTTGTTTGCTAAGTTATGTTTGCTAAGTATAAAATTGAAAGAGGACAGTTCTTTTTTTTTTTTTCCTTTCTTTCAGTCCTTTAATCAGTCTAGTTTCTTATATACTTGGTCATTTTTTTTCTTTCTAACGTACAATAATAGGCTATTTAATTTTGTTCTTCCACAGCTAATTTTTAATGCATATGCTTTAATGAATTTTTAAAATAAGTTTTGGACAATTTCATTTTTGTGTATCTGGGTATGATTTTATTCAAATTTCCTGTGAAAAAATGTTCATTTTTCTTGTAAATGTGGTATTATAAGTTCCACTAAATTCAGAAATTTTAAATCTTTAAATATTTATTGCCTACCTCTCTCTACTTTGAGAATTGTAATTATATGAATTTAAGTTTCTTGATTTTGGCACAGTGAATTATTATATGACTGATCTGTAAATTCTTCATTTTTTTAAATTTATTTTTCATTTTTATTCTGGATAATTTTATTGTTATATTTATTTGAGTTTATAAATAATTTATTTTCAATGTGCAATTTATTATTAATCTCATGCAATGTAGTCATTTCAGAAATATTTCTCTGAAAATCACTGTCTATATCTTGTATATTTCACATTTGAATATTTATCTACAATTTTAATATGATATATAATCATTGATTTTTAATAAAGTCAATATAAAAACAAAAAATCTTTCAAAAATATGTATGAACTTTTTTGTATTTCATGGGGACTTTATTAAAGTCTGGTATTTTCTTTCTTTATTCATATGTTGATTGCCTTTTAGCCTTCACAAAAACACAAGTTCAGAAAAGTTTTGGCTCCTTTGAACCTATATAGTCAGCCCATTATGCACAGCCTACAACATAGTATTGGTTGGGTAGATGGAAGAATGCACACAAATCCTGTGGCTTTAAATCAGTTATTTCAATACACATCTACAAACAAAACCAGATTTTGTGGTGGATTGACATCTGGTGGTCAACTGGTAACACCCAATTAAAATGAACCAGCATAGTAGTGTTGGATGAGGGAGGTTACCTGAGGATTGTTAAAAAAAAACTGGAAAGGAACAGAAGTTGTGAACTTTTAGTTCTTTGGGGGCTGCTGTTGGTTGTTCTGGAGGAGTTTGTTGTGCTGACTTTCCTGATATAGATCCAGCTGTTATCATAATCAGACAAGCTCAGGACCTCTTGTCATTGAGGTTGGTTGTGCTACTATTGGGGCAGCTCTGATGCTCACTTTGAGCATTGCTCCTGGATCCAGTGCAAAACCCTCAGACTTCTAGCACAGACACTTCATCTCACCAGTACAGACTTTCTCAATTCCACCACTAACTTTTGGGCCTTCCCAGTGCAAATCCATGAAACAGGCCTGCATAAAATATTGCCATAGGCCCCTGTCCTCCAGCCAGATTCATGGGAACATTGTTATGATCTCTAGATCTTAAGCTGGACTCATGTAGGACATTGCTGTGGGATCCAGGCTGATTCTTTTTGTTTTAGTGTCTGGACAGATTCCCTACAATCTCTTTTCATATAATGCTTTGGGGGACTATTCTAAAATAATTTTATAAATTATTTGTCCTATATATTTCTCTTGTAAGCCCTGAGTGCAACAGACATGCTTCACTTTTTTTGTTTTGTTTTGTTTTGTTTTTTTCTGAAGAACCAGGGATTGAATAGGCCCTTGCGCTTGCCAGGGACACACTTATTCTACTGAGCCATCTCCCTGGCCTCTATATTGTAAGTTTGGGAAGTACACAAGTTACAGATAATTTTTCATTTGACACAATCTTAATGTAAGTTTTCCTGACACACATCCACATGCCAGATACATTTTTTTATGTATTTCGTACAGGGTCTCATTACATAGATCAGACTCAGTGATTTTCTTTTTTTCAGCCTCCCAAGCACTGGGATTATAAGTGCATGCAACAACACCCAGTCTTAACCTCAATCACTATCTCAGCGCACCCATGGGGCCAGACTGGCACAGCACGCTGGGGAAATAACCCAGTCCCTGAGTCTGCCTAAGAAGGTACTTTAGTCCACTGAGTTATATCTGGCCAGCCTCATTTGTTGTTTTTTTGAGAAAAGTGTGCTGCTATGCTTTTGAGTTGGCTTGTGCTCACTTTTGTAGCCCCCACACTGGTCTTGAACTCATAGTAATCTTCCTGTCTCAACCTCCAGAGACCTGCAATTACAAAGGTATACCACCACACCTGGTTCCCCAAATGCACTCATAACTTTTAATCAAATTAAATTTCTTGACTTCATATTGTATTATTTTCATTAAATGTCTATCCCCTTTATCAGTTCTGAAAACAATCTTGAGATCTTTCTCCTTCAACATTATAAATCAGTCCATTTATCAGTGTGGTCCCTTGAACACTCAAAAGTCCCATATCTACTGTTTTAAATGAGCTGAATGTAGTGTAAATGATTATACTAGATTAGGCTATCAATCCAAACACATTACCAGTAACACCAAGTAAGTGGTGTTTTTTTCCTCATTGAAGTGGAAAAAATGGCACTTAAATTTTAAGCCTCACCCTGTCACCATTTTCTTTGACCCCTTAGACACATACAGGATCTCTGGATGTAACTGATTTTTCCTCAGAAGAAAATGAGGATATTGGGCTATAGCAGAATACCTGAGGCGGCCTGCACCTTTAATATTTCACAGTTCTAAGAAAAGATGAGGAATGAAAATACTGCCTGAGATCTTTAAGAAAATGTGACCTGTTTCAACACAAAAACCAGAACAGAGACACACATATTTGGGACAGTTTAAGTTTCTCTCCAAGGGAATATCAGTGGGTTTCTGAGTCTCACACATTGTAAATTTTCTACTTTATTCTTTGTCCCAAGAGAGAAACCAGAAGTGATCTGATTATTTACCCTTTACACTCCTTACTGCTTCATCATCATGCTCCAAGTCTTTCATTCAAGGCACAGTCACTCTAACTTTTCTTCTTCCATATATTTCTTCAAAGACAATGAGCTTGTAATGATGTGTACAATTTTTTAGGACACTGTGTAACACATTTCATATTATTAGAATTTTAGAAAATGATAAGGTGGGCAGAGGGGCTTTCTTCCAACATGCTTTATATTTACTGATGCATAAAATTCTGCATGGCCAAAGCATTTTTATGAGCAATATATACATGATAAATTTATAGATGTCTATCTCAAAAATAATCTGTGACATTCAAACAAACTGCTATGCACTGGTACTACAAAGTATGGCAAAAATTAAGCTAATTTGTAACACATTCAAAAACATAAAGAGTCTCTTGCAGAACATAAAACATTGATATGGATTCACTATAAAATTAAATAAAGCAAAGATGAAACACAAACTAAAGGGCAAAAATTGTACTCTTTGTCCAGGAAATAATTAATTGAATAGGTGAATGATTATAGAGAGCACAAACTTCTGGTGATCAAAAGCAGAATGAAATGCTGATACACAGAACAGCCACTATGGAATAGTGGTAAATGCTTTGAGTCCTTATCAAAGTGCTATAAAGGTATTATTTTGCCTATGACACTATTTCAAAGAATCTCTTAGCTCCTATAGTATAATGGTACATTAGTTTTCATGGAAGCCTTTGTGAATTGCTTTCATTTGTATTTCAGCCAGTATATTAATTAAGGACACATTCACTAAGCACCAGTTATGGGTAGGCAATAGGTAGACAAAGATGACTAATCCATGGCTCAAAGTCATATTTAAGATGATGAGATTAGCATTTTCATTACCAAGATTATACTTAATGAAAATTTCATTGACTTTTCCCAAGATTTCTACTGTTTTTAAAATAATACTGTCTCTAGAATAGGAAAATTTTTATTTACCTTCTAAAATTCGTAGAAAACAGGGCGGCCAGTTAGCTCAGTTGTTTAAGTGCCTGCTTATGCAAATATAGTCAGGCACCGGATACCGTGGTTCAATGCCCAACTCCACATGCCTTACCTGGCCAGCCCTTAAGTCAGCCTGAGCCAGCCAAAAAAATCCTTCTCAACTTTTAAGAGTTGGCCAAATAGCTCAGAGGATTAAAGTGCCTTCAAGGAGGCGAAGGGACAGGGGTACAATCCCCACACCTGCCATGCCTGCCCTGCCATCGCAATACAATGAGAAGGCAACTGAGACTGGGCATGGAGGGGTGGCCTGTAATCTCAGCTCTTGGGAGGCTGTAAACAGACAGATAACTTCCAGTCCAATCTAGTAGTGAAACCTTAAACACCCAGTAGACCCTTCCTAAAATACAGAATAATTAAATAAATAAATAAAAATAAATTACAGAAAAAAACTGATTCATGGAATACAAATTATTTTTAAAACCATTATTTCATTGTCTGTTTCTTCAACTGAAATACCTCAAATTAGTAAATATTTTAATACTATTTTTATGTCTATCATGTTAACTCTTGAGGTTTTTTTAAAGAATGCAAAAATGGTAAAAAAAAAAAATTACAAATGATACAAAATTTCATTAAACAAACTAATGAGAATTTGACTAAGGTGGTTGTATTGCATGTTATCTTCGAATTAGTTGTTTAGGCTACCAGAAATAAACCTGAAAAACTGGTAAAAGAACTTATAAGAAATTCAAGCGAAGAAAAAATAAAATTTTGAACATTATCTACTTATTTCAATAGAACAGCAAAAATCATCAGTACAATACAATTACCCAAACTATCCTATATATACATATATATTTTTTTTCTTTCTTCCTTTAGTCTCTTTTCTCATTCCAAATTTTCCTTCTCACTGAACAAATTCTTTCCCTTTCACAGTATCTATTGTAAGTTTCAGATTTTATTTACTCTTCAGGGCGTCCCACTACTTTGATAAGATAATATTTGTACATGTGAGCTTGATTTATTTCACTCACCAATATAGTCACTACTGGCATCATATTTAGCTTTTTGTGCAAGCTCAGTAATACCTCATTCAGTTTTTCTTTAAGAATGTATTTTACTTCTTGAAATTAAAACTAACACATAACAAATTAAAAAGAATATATGCAAAGCATAAGGTGTAAGTTAGGAAGTAATAATTTATAAGCCAAATAATCAGTTCTTGCTACATTTGGAAAAATCTTATGATCTATTTTTACAGAAGTAACTAATAAAGTATTAGATAATAAGTTAAAAAGGAATTTAAAAAGTTTGGAAGTATAAATATATAATTTATCTACAAAGGAACTATTCAGTTGTAAACATATACACAAAGTGCTAGAAATACATACACAAAGTCCTGAGTCTTCACTGACCTTCAAAGGTTAGGGCCAAAATGTTGGTTGACCTTGCAATTCTTCTATTTTTCCAATTCTAGAAAGCTATCTAATATAATGATTCAAGAGCATTAAAAACTATAAATTCTCTTTGACTAATCATCGTATTCCTAGACATCCACCACATAAAATAGTCTAAAATGGAGTAAAATATAATTGCTTTAGTTTGGGAATTTAACAAAGTAGTACAGTATCAGAGTAATAAACTACCACACAAACAAAAAAATGATATTAGATATAAAAATACACATCATGTACTCACAGTGATCAGAGATACTTATACAACATTTATCTATATGAAATAATATAGTCTACATATTGGCTTAAATTTGTAATGAAGTATATAAAGCTGTCCAGAAATTATGTAGCAGTATTTACTAATGCAGAATATAGTTAAAGAAACTAAAAGGCCCTGCTCCTTTAATGAGGATAAAAAATCTTTCTTTATAACAATACTGGTAAAAACATTCAAATTTGATATGACTTTTTTATTTATTTTACTGAAGAACAAATAGCAATGAGACAGTTTCAAGACAAATTAACAGGGCAGATTCGATAAATTAATACATTGCAAACTTTTTGTAATGTTTTGGTATCATACAAGGTGTATACATGATATTATACTTTCATACATTATTATAGCAGATGTCTCTAATAAATGAATTAAAAGAGTGTAGCTGTTTACTTATCTTATTTTTTATACCTGAATTATATCACATATTCAATAATTAGTAGTTTCTACCTTATCTTCCTAGTGATTGTCCATAGTACCAGAAGCTGACATAATAGCTTGTGCAACCACTATTAGTGCAAATCTTGCTTCTCACAGAATTATGCAGAAGCATGGCATATTTATCCTAACGGTACTGTTTATACACACATATCGTGATTCTTCCTTTGTATATCTTTTTTTTTTGTCTAGACCTATCAAAGATGGGCACTCCATTGTCATTTAACCAATTAGGTGCCTGAACTTGCTGACACAACCCAACACAGTCCAGCATTCCACAATAATAGTGAGCTATCTGAAGAAGTTGTTGACTATAGCCATTTACAGCTCAACTTATTATTATGGTCCCACGTTGTATACCTCAATTTTATACTTTTCTGCTGGATGGTTAAGACCGAGAGAGGGCAAGACCTATATACCAAAAGATGTAGCTTTTGTTTCTAATGAGGTCAGTGAAGTACCCTCAGGGTTTATCTTGTAATCCTGTACCTTACTCTGTAGATGCTTTGTCTGTGTCATTCATGTGGATGCGTCACAGCCAATGCTTGACCAATTTGCTCTCTGTGAGAGCATGAAAGAAAGTTTTCTCTCCATGTGACTCTCTGCAGGCACACTATAGATCATCAATCTCTTTCCTCTGTGGCTCCATAATCTCCTTGATCAGAAAATATGGAGCACAACTGAGTTCCCTGACGTGACAATACAGGTTCACCTATGTCCTGAGTCTTCACTGACCTTGAAAGGCTAGGGCCAAAATGTTGGCTGACCTTGAGGCTCTTCTATTTCTCCAATTCTAGAAAGCTATCTAATATAATGATTCAAGAGCATTAAAAACTATAAATTCTCTTTGACTAATCATCGTTTTCCTAGACATCTACCACATAAAATAGTCTTAAAATGTAGACAGACCTATATGTTCAAAGATGATCATGACAGCATTTTGAAAATACAGAAATTTACAGTCTTAATAGTATAAGTGGAGAGAAATAGATAAAACTGCTATAATTACATGAATCTAAAAAGTCATTAAGAGTTTTAATGTTTTAGAGATATGTCTTCAAGTCAATGTTATTTGAAAGGAGATACAAAAGTAAATGATTTAAATTATGCAAAAATGTTTTTATACTCTAAAGAGTAATCTATGGCAATTTTAATGATAATTATACCAAATAGGATTTTAGTGCATATTAGAATGTGCTTTGTGGAGCCTAGGGCTAATAGAGTCTGTG